>JASANA010003004.1:0-28530 GCA_030248095.1 Ptycholaimellus sp. GST1_10
GAAGTCGCTGTGGAGGCGATCATATTTGCATGTTTTAGGGTTTTTATGTGCAAAACTTCTTGTGCAGCATTTATGCACGCCATTAAACAACGGTTGACTGATGTTTCATAGTGCCTACAATTAAGACTGCCTTAACCCAACCAGTAATAGGCGTAGCTTTTTCAGGTGCCTCTCTGCTCCGAGGCCAATCACAAGCTCCATACCTCAGGGTGGATGCCTGTCGCCGATCCTCTGGGACATCTACCTCGAGCCTCTCCTCTCCGAACTCCGCGCCATGGGCATCCACTTCTGGGCCTTCGCCGACGACCTCAAACTCACCTCTTCCTGCCCCCAGCAAATGCAAGCAGCCCTTGACCTAGCGAACAACTGGTGTGTGCAATGGCAGATGAAACTTTCCGCTCCTAAATGTGTTGTCCTCCCAATAGGGGCAGGGCTTCAGACCCAATACTCTGTCAGCGGATCCCCACTGCAAATGAATTACAGAATTAATAATTTAATTTAATTGATGGCAGTGTCCACTAGCCTTGCTTAACCTTAGCCTCTAAACGCCTTAGCCGGTAACCAGACTTTATTGTAACCAGTTTCACCAGAAGTGCTTAGGCTTAGTGCTTAGTAGGCTTAGGTGTCCACAGACCATGAAGTAAATTCAAGCTAGTCCATTCTTTTTACGTAGAGCAAACATAGCCTTCCACAGGTTATGAAGTGAACTAATGGGAACTGCTGAATCATCCACCTTTGTGATTGCAAGGCGGAGGCAACGTACGCAGACGCTGAGGCAAACTAACAACTCTGAGCTTACATATCTATGAAGTCTGTATAAGTATTTGTCAAGTTTGCCTTCGTCGTCTATTACAAGTTGGGTAAAGCCAGCCGTATTTGCAGGCTCTATGAAACATCAGGCTATCCATTGAAGCTGAATGCATTTTGAGTGGTGTACGATGTGTGACAGCAGGATCGGAATCATAGCCTTGTCTTGCCTTCGTCGTCTATTACATGTTGGGTAAAGCAAGCCGTATTTGCAGGCTCTATGAAACATCAGGCAATCCATTGAAGCTGGTGGGGCATAGGGAAGGCAGTCTGGTGACATGTACGAAGAATTCAAAACCAGTTTGCTGTGTTGCATTCTTACTGGTCGCAAGTTTTCATGGTTTCGTCCATTTTGCCAAAGAAAACGAGTGAATGGCTAATGAATAATTTGAGAACACATTGCAAGTTTTTCATAGTGCCTACAATTAAGACTGCCTTAACCCAACCAGTAATAGGCGTAGCTTTTTCTGGTGACAAGCACAATGCAGTAAGTAAGAATTTGTCTAACTTGGTTTAACCATATAACCTAACCATATAACCCGGCTCAGCCTGAATCCCAATCGCGGTTGATCTTTTTGATCTGGGGGAAAAGAGAGGAATAGAGAAGGAGGAGATGACATTTTATGCCATGCCCCGAGGACTCACACTCACCCACCGAACGCTGAGTCTGCAATAAGTTCAAATTGGTTAGGCTAGTTAACCAGGATAGGAAGTCTCTGATATTTAACCATGCAAAATAAAAAAGGCGAAGACTTAGTGCCACTGGTTAAACGAAGTTAGACTAATTCTTACTTACTGCATTGTGATTGTCACCTGACAAAGCTACACCAATTACTGGTTGGATTAATGATGTCTTAGTTGTAGGCTCTATGAAACATCAGTCAACCGTAGTTTGAAGGCGTGCATCGATGATTACAATAGCACCAACTGCATCAACCATGCATGATGTTATTGAGTGGCAAGAGAGATAGAGCTTACGCGAGCTGGATCCATCAATAGA
Source organism: Ptycholaimellus sp. GST1_10 (assembly GCA_030248095.1). Classification (NCBI taxonomy): domain Eukaryota; kingdom Metazoa; phylum Nematoda; class Chromadorea; order Chromadorida; family Chromadoridae; genus Ptycholaimellus; species Ptycholaimellus sp. GST1_10. Next base: position 1,808 of record JASANA010003004.1, read on the forward strand.
TGACACGGGGTTACGTATGCCCAAGCCAGTCGGCTCTCTTTCTATGTTTTCCAAACTCCAAATCATGGTATGCTAGGTTTTGGGTAGAGATTGATCATTTGGCTGAATGGAGTCGCTATAGATTGTAGGTGAAATATCACCTAAATGGGTGGGATTATAACTGGTACCATTGGCAAGTCTCACCTTCCAGGTTGCACTTCACCGGGTTAATCACCCAACCCCTCTTTTTGACCTAGGTGTACGTTTTCAACTAGGGTTCAGTACAGTTTGGGTTTTTTGCAAACTGCACTGTGCTCTTTATGAGTATCCTAATTTACGATTTCAACTAGGGTCCAGTACAGTTTGGGTATTTGCAAACTGAACTGCACTCTGTGTGATCACCATAATTTGATATTTCAACTAATGTCCAGTACAGTTTTGGTTTTTGCAAACCGAATCTCAACTAGCGTCCAGTACAGTTTGGTTTTTTGCAAACTGAACTGCACTCTGTTTGATCACAAAAATTTGCAATATCAACTAGTGTCCAGTACAGTTTAAACTGAACTGGACATTATTTGAGATAAGAAAATGAAAATGAACTGCGCTCTTCTTGACATAAAAAATGTATTTTTCTTATCTCAACTAAGGCCCAGTACAGTTTTTTTTTTGGAAACTGAACTGTACACTATGGAAACTGAACTGCGCACTATTTGAAAATCAAACTGTACTGTACTGGGCACTAATTGACACATGATACAGTTTTTTCGAAAATGGGGTACAGTACAGTTTCATCTTTTTTCATGTAATATACAGTCCAGTTTTTTGATTTTACTGTACTGCGCACTATTTGAAAATCAAAAAAAAAAAACTGTACTGTACTGAACGCTATAAGAAAAAAAAAAAAAAAAACTGTACTGTACTGAACGCTATAAGAAAAAAAAAAAAAAAACTGTACTGTACTGAACGCTATAAGAAAAAAAAAAAAAAAAACTGTACTGTACTGAACGCTATAAGAAAAAAAATAAAAAAAACTGTACTGTACTGGACGCTATTAGAAAAAAAAAAAAAAAACTGTACTGTACTGAACGCTATAAGAAAAAAAAAAAAAAAAACTGTACTGTACTGGACGCTATTAGAAAAAAAAAAAAAAAACTGTACTGTACTGAACGCTATTTGAAAACTCACAATTGAAACTGTACTGTACTGTACACTAGATTAACTATACCCGGTCGAAACTCAATAGCTCTGGCAACTTAGAGGTCGCAAAATTTGAGTTTTTGGCGATTTTTCTCGTTATACCAAAAGTACCCAAAATGGGTATCGATCGATTCGTCTACATTAATTGCACACTGCTATGGCAGCAGTTTTTTTCACTGCTATGGCAGCAGCAGATTTTCTACCAAAAATTTTGATATTTTATCTAAAAACATAATCAATGCCATAAAATGGAATTTTGAAGATTAACCAAAACATGAAGTTTTCTCAAAATTTTAAGTCTACGTGTGAATATTAAACTTTGCCATCGTATTTCTCAGGAAATTTTGGTCCAGAAACTGCCTTTAGAATTGCCACTTAGGTATGAGCCAGATGAGCTAAAGACCCAAACATGACGAGCACCATAAATATGCCCTATGTTATAACATAGGGAAATTTAGCTAGTGTAAAATTTTCATTCTAAAAAACTTTCTGCTCTTCAGGAAGACAGTACTGCTCAATGTCCTTTTGCAAGCTAATCACTCTAAGCCTTAGGTAAGTATATAGCAAAAAATTGCTGGGTTTTAGTTTATGTACATAAAAATTATTCAAAATTTGCATGCAGGTCAAGAAATCACCACATGGGGCAAAATTGTGTAAAAAAATTTGGTCTTGAATTTGGATTCCAATGGCCAAAATTGATGCTCTGGCCTCAAATACACCTAAAAATATCATTTTTATGCCTAATTTCATAATATTTTGAACTCTATTCACTTGGTATTCTTCCCTATTTGAGACCAATTTGACCCAAAAGAAATTGAAGGGATTGATATCAAAAAATTATGAATTTGAGTATATAAATGATATTTTTAGGTGTATTTGAGGCCATAGCATCAATTTTGGCCATTGGAGTAAAATTTCAAGACCAAAATTTTTGGTCAATTTTGCCTCATGTTATAGCATAGGGTGAATTCTTGACCTGCATACAAATTTTGGATAATTTTTATGTATGTAAACTAAAACCCAGTGGCAATTCTAAAGGCAGTACCTGGACCAAAATTTCATGAGAAATACGGTGGCAAAGTTTAATATTCACACGCAAACTTAAAATTTTGAGAAAACTTCATGTTTTGGTCAATCTTCAAAATTCCATTTTATGGCATTGATTAGGTTTTTAGACGAAATATCAAAATTTTGGTAGAAAATCTAAAAACTACTGACATAGCTGTGTGCAGCTAATGTAGACGAATCGATCGCTACCCATTTTGGGTACTTTTGGTATAAATAAAAGTCTGGAATTTGAGTTTCACGAGGAAAATCGCCAAAAACACAAATTTTGCGACCTCTATATTGCCAGAGCTGGGTGTATGTCGAAAACGAGTTTTTTTCCAGAATGATGACTTTCCTCGTTTTTTTGTTTATTAACTCAAAATAAGCCTAAAGAAACAGGAACGTTCAAGGAACTGACGCAGTTTTGAGTCAGTGGGCTGTATCATCGGATAATGAGGCTTTTTTAGTGCATAATATCAATTTTTGGCCTCTACCGGGCTGGGAAGCCATCAGTTCCATGAACGTTCCTGCCTATTTCGCTTTCTTAGGACATAGCCGAGCCATATGGCCAGGAACGTTCAACAAACTTGCTCAGTTTTGAACCGGCACACCTCTTGAAAGGTGATTTTGCCCCATATTAGGTGAAAATATCGATTTTTGTGTTTGTGGGTCAATTTTGGGGTGTATAGTTCAAAAATTGGGGTCACAATTGCAAACAAAAATTGTAATTTATAAAAAGGTGGAAAAAACCTCTAAAAACCACTGAACATGACTATTTTGTACGAGTCTAGGTCATTCCTTCTACAGCCCACCAGTTTTTGCCGATTCTAGAGGCAGTTTGTACACCAACAATGCCTCCTGGGTTGCCTAATGTACGGTAGTAACATCCCTGAGACCCTCTGACACGCGCAAATTCAAAAACCAGTCATTACCATCTCTTTTTTGGGAAATTTTTTTAAAAAACAAGTTTGCGAACCTATGAAACTTGCGAAACTTGCTCAACCGTTCGCAACCTGCTTCAGAAGCAGGGTCGCACTCCGAACCTGAGCAGGTTTAGCAGGTTTGAACCCCAACTAGCTTTTTTTCAGGTTCGGGCCCCAAACTTGATTTCCGAACCTGCTGCAGGTTCGGGTTCGCACGTTTTTTGCCAAACCCGGACACACTGCCCATATTAGGTGAAAATATCGATTTTTGGCCTCTACCGGGCTGGGAAGCCATCAGTTCCATAAACGTTCCTCCCTATTTCGCATCCTTAGGACATGGCCGAGCCATATGGCCAGGAACGTTCAAGGAACTTGCTCAGTTTTGAACCGGTACACCTCTTGAAAGGTAATTTTGCCCCATATTAGGTGAAAATATCGATTTTTGGCCTCTACCGGGCTGGGAAGCCATCAGTTCCATGAACGTTCCTCCCTATTTCGCTTCCTTAGGACATGGCCGAGCCATATGGCCAGGAACGTTCAAGGAACTTGCTCAGTTTTGAAATGGGACATAAACAAAAACAGAAAACGATGAATATGAACGTATGCTTTGTGTTTGGCTAAAAATAATAGTTTGAAATTGTTCTGTTGCTTGCCACAGTTTTTTTTATCAAGCAGTTAAAGCTGTATGGCATCGTCATCACAGTGGTGGTGGAAAAATAGGGGGGTGAGGGGGTAGAATCATGAGAGGAAGGTGAGGGTATAGAGGGCTGGAAGGGGAAGTTTGGGGTAGAGGATTTTGGCTGCGTGTCGGGCAGCTTCTTCTGTGTCCAGCATGTATCGAGATGCTTTACCAAGCCGTTGCACTCGCTTTCCTTGGCCACGCGGGCAGCTTGGAGGCCCTTCATGACCACCTCGATGTCATTAATGGAGCCTTCAGCTTTCTCTAGCTTGGTCGCCTTCTTGCTAAGATGAGTTGAGTTTCCGCTAACCTCAAGTAAGTGTTGCGCTTACTTGAGGCCTCTTCCTTAGCGTATGCTTACGTGAGCTCATTTTAGCGTATGCTTACTTGAGGAGTACAATCTATTTGATGTTCAGGGACAGGGATGGGACAGGGACTCTACTCCTCTTTAGCCAGGGTGAGACTCTACTCCTTTTAGTGATTCTATCAAATTCTCTCAGTTCTTATTTTCATCATCATCAAACGTTCTTCAGTGCCGTCTTTTTTTGTGTTCATCAATTCAATTCTTCATCATTCAAATCATCATGTGTGCAGTACAAAACCATTTCTCAAGTAAGCATACACCCCACTAAGATAAGCAAAAAGGCCACTCAAGTAGCGGAGGACCCGCTAACATGAGGAATCATGTGCTCAAGTTAGCGTAAAACTCCTCAAGTAAGCGTGACTATGCTCAAGTAAGTGTACTCTTACTTGAGTATTTTCAAGCAAGCTTAACCTTGCTCAAATAAGCATAAAATTCCTCAAGTAAGTGTATGTTAACTTGAGGAAAGTCACGCTTACTTGAGGAAATGCACGCTTAATTGAGGGAATTCCCCTAACCTCAAGTTAACATAAGTTTCCTGATAAGCGTACTACAGGGCTCGTCCTTGGTGAATGTGGATGTGGATTGGTCCTTGTGGATTGGGTCTGGTCGGTAAACTGCATTCACAAGCTTTATCTTGCTGAAGGATCCTTTGCACCTACATCCATCACTTGTGCATAATCGATATTTTCACCTAATATGGGGCAAAATCACCATTCAAGAGGTGTACCGGTTCAAAACTGAGCAAGTTCCTTGAACGTTCCTGGCCATATGGCTCGGCCATGTCCTAAGGAAGCGAAATAGGGAGGAACGTTCATGGAACTGATGGCTTCCCAGCCCGGTAGAGGCCAACAAGGTATTCTCGGCTGTTGCCAAGATGCGCGGCCTTTGTTCCAGATAATAAGCTAAGCAATTCCTTTTAACTGCTTTAAGATACTGCCACAGCAAACGTATCTGCCCAATCTAAGCTGAGTTTATTGAAAAACCAGTAATTTATGGATGTTCGAATTTTTGAAACATCAAGATTTTAGGTTTTTGACTATAAATCAAGAAATAATAAATGTGTCGAAAAATTCTATCATCAACTTCAATATATCACCATTAGAGACGTACATGCCAAAATTCAACTGATTTCATTGAAAAACCATCGATTTATGGATGTTCAAATTTTTGAAACATCAAGAATTTAGGCTTTTGGCCATAAACTGAGAAATAACAAATATTTCGGAAATTCCTTTTGCCAGCTTCAAGATAGCACCTCGACGGACGTAGCTGCCAAAAATCAGCCAATTTCGTTGAAAAACCAGTGATTTATGAATTTTCGTTCTTTGAAACATCAAAAAATTGAGTTTTAGGCGAAAAACGCAAAATTACGTCAAGCGCAAAAAATGGCCTGGAGATACCACCCAAGCGGACTTTCATGCAAAAAATCAGCCAATTTCGTTGAAAAACCGCGGCTGTGCAAGGGCTGCTCTGGGTCTCTGCACAAGAACAACAATTCAAGAAGACATGAGGACATTCTCCAGGACAAAATGCATCACATGCTCCGAGAATTTGCTTACTCAAACTTGCCTTGAAGGAATACTTAATTTATCCCAATAACATCAGACTCCTAGGTAGGCCAGAATACGAAAAATTGGCATCAGTCAATCCATTTTTTTTCAAATATTTTATTTGAATCTTTGAAAAATAACCAGTTAATTTTATGCAGAACTGTCGTAGCTTTAATTTAAAAAAAAGTCCGACAGAAAATGTTGAAAATTGGAGGAGCTATGAAGTTCCAAAGTCAAAAATTGCCCAAAAATCGCAAAAATGCCAACGTTTTCGATTGTTTCATATATTTAACATAATCTGCGCATGGATAACCCCAAAAAATATTGAATAACTTGTCAAGACCGATTCATAGAGCTATCATATGCCAGTATAAGTAAAGAATTCAGGGAGCCCCGAGACCCCTCCCAAAATGGCATCACGCGTATTATATAAGATATATGCGGACAGACGGACACAAAAATAGCGTAACTGCTTAAGCTGGCCTTGGCCGCCCGCCGCTTCGGGCAGGGCGCCAGAGCTCCTCCGGCCTCCGGGCACGGGTGCTACGGCCCCTACGCTTCGCCTAGCATGCTTCGCATGCCAGGCTACGCTCCGGGGCCTCCGCACCCATGCCCTCCGGCCTCCAGAGCTCTGACTGCCCTGCCCTCCGCGGCAGGCGGCCTTCGGCCGCGCAAAAATCGATATTTTCACCTAATATGGGGCAAAATCACCTTTCAAGAGGTGTACCGGTTCAAAACTGAGCAAGTTCCTTGAACGTTCCTGGCCATATGGCTCGGCCATGTCCTAAGGATGCGAAATAGGGAGGAACGTTCATGGAACTGATGGCTTCCCAGCCCGGTAGAGGCCAAAAATCGATATTTTCACCTAATATGGGGCAAAATCACCTTTCAAGAGGTGTACCGGTTCAAAACTGAGCAAGTTCCTTGAACGTTCCTGGCCATATGGCTCGGCCATGTCCTAAGGATGCGAAATAGGGAGAAACGTTCATGGAACTGATGGCTTCCCAGCCCGGTAGAGGCCAAATATTGATATTATGCACTAAAAAGCCTCATTATCCGATGATACAGCGCCATGACTCAAAACTGCGTCAGTTCCTTGAACGTTCCTGTTTCTTTAGGCTTATTTTGAGTTAATAAACAAAAAAAACGAGAAAAGTCAGCATTCTGGAAAAAAAACTCGTTTTCGACATTGGCCCCAGAGCTGTCCTGATCTGGATATTGAGTTTCGACACTAAGTATATTTATGAATTTTACTTCCCACATATTGTACATTTAATTCCCATCATAAAAAAGGGGGTCAAAAATCCATTGGCCTTGCCCCTTGGGCCATTCGTGCTCTTCTCACAAAACGCGTCTTAAGGCATTTTAGTTGCCTATCTCTGTGCAATGAACCGTTTCCTTAAAACAGTTCCATAGTAGAAATGTTAGACACTTTGTGACATGCAATTTTTGAAGTTAAAAAACCTGGAATTTCCGTTTTTCAAAATTATGTAAAAGAAATTTTCTATTGATAAAAAAATAATTGTTTATCAATAAAAAGATTATTGTGACAAACTTCTTATTTTCACTGAAAAACGTAAAATATTTCTGCTTGGTATAAAACAAAATTATTTCCTGGTACCCGGTACAATTTATATAGCTTTTTTCGATTCAAACTAAGCAAAAATATGTTGGCCTTTCAGTGAAACAAGTACATACCGCTTTTTTAAAATAAATGGAGAGAGATTTCGCGTCAACTTTTAAATGTGAGGTGAAAAATTTATGTTCTACTCCTTTTCCGCACTCCTAACGAAAAGTGAATTTGAGGTGGCACACTGCGTTCCAGGCGAGGCTTGCATCGTTGGGCAGGGCACTCAGCTGCGTACAGTGAAAGCAGTGGTGGCGCAGACGGTCGGCTACGACGACATCGTCGGCTGGGGCGAGAACCTTGCCCAGATTCTGCAGCTCTTCCACCTGCGAAAGTTTCACCCGGAGCTCTTCATGGCTGTCGGCGTCAAGCCCTTCCACGGACTTTTGCTGACTGCCCCTCCGGGTTCTTCTTCCCTCCTTTTTCTCCCCCTTCTCTTACCTCTCCACTGCTTGTAGGCTGTGGAAAGACGCTGCTTGGCCAGGCGATGGCAGCGGAGGAAGAAAAAGTGGTGCTGGTGAAGGGGCGCGACGTGAAGAAGGCGGAAGAACTGGAAAGCCTGTTCAAGGACGCTTGTGCCTCGGCTCCAGCCCTCATCTTCCTGGACGACCTGGACTTCCTGGCGCCAAAGCGGGATCGGGCCGATGGGGGAGAGGCGACTTTGGGAGCAAAGCTGGCTGGTCTCCTGGACGACATCTTCTACAACAACGTCGAGGTCATCACCGTCGCCACGGCAGCACGGGCCGACATGATCTACGCCCCGCTGCGCCGCTTTGGCCGCCTCGACCGGGAGTTCATCATTGGCTTCCCCGGAGCTGAAGCCCGTCTCCAAGCCCTCCAAGCACTCTGCAAGAAGATGAAGGTGGCAGGTGACGTGGACCTCGCGCTGCTGGCCCAAGAGTGCCCCGCCTACTCCTTCGCCGACATCTGCAACCTCTGCGCTATCGCAGGCGAGCTGCAGATCCGCCGCCAGACCAAGGAACTGGACAAGAAAGCGCTCGACCTCCACCGTCCCTACCAGGCCACCAGCCTTCAGGACATCAAGATCAGCAAACTCGACTTCCAAGAGGCCAAAAAACATGCCCAGCCCGCCTCCCTACGAAAGAGTGCTGCGGAGAAGCCTACAGAAACCTGGAAGGACATCGGTGGGATGGAGGAGGTCAAGCGAGAACTCTCCATTCTAATCGAGCAGCCGCTGTCGCACCCAGAGTTGTACGAGCAGGTCGGCATCAAGCCGTCCCGCGGCATTCTCTTCTACGGCCCACCTGGTACCCACTCTATCCTCCCTTCTTCTATGCCCAACCTCACTCTGCTGCATTGAAGGTTGTGGCAAGACACTGTTCGCAAAGGCCATAGCGAATGAGTGCAAGGCCCACTTCCTGTCAGTGAAAGGGCCTGAGCTGCTGACAGCCTGGTACGGAGAGTCGGAGGCGAACGTGAGAGAGCTTTTCGCCAAGGCTCGCGCTGCCGCCCCGTCGATTCTCTTCTTTGACGAGATCGACGCCATCGCCGTTGCTCGAACCGAGAAAACGTCGGACGGAGGCGGCTGCTCCGACCGCGTACTTCTACAGCTGCTGACGGAGATGGACGGGATGGTGGAGCGGAAAGAGGTCTTCATAATCGGCGCCACCAACCGTGTACATCTCCTCGACCCCGCCATCCTCCGCCCCGGCCGCCTGGACACCCTCCTCTACATACCGCTGCCGGATGAGAAAAGCCGCGTCCAGATACTCAACGCCAGCCTTCGAAATGCCAAGAAGGCGGAGCATCTGGAGCTGGAGGGGTTGGCCAAGCAACTGGAGGGCTACTCCGGCGCCGACATTGCCGAGGTCTGCCGCCAGGCCGCCAAGCTCGCCATCGTGGAGGCGCTGGAGAAGGAGTCTCGCCGCAAAGAAGCCGGCGAAGACCACCCCTCTCAGGGACCCCGGATAAACTGCACCCATCTTCAGGTTCCCCCTTTCCCTAGCCTTTTTCACTCCTACGCAGAATAGCATCTAATTTGAGGAGGCTTTGGGGAAAGTGAGACGTAGTGTCTCGGAGAGCGAGCTGCGCAAGTATGAAAAGATGAAGAGCACCGTCTCTGGCATCCCCGAAAAGTGTCACAGGCTTTTGGCTTACCAAAGACCGAAGAAAGCATTAGTTGGCATTGCAGGCGTCCAGAAACACTCCAGGCCGCTATTCATTTAATAGTGCCATTCATATGAGTCAGGCAATATCACTGACAATTTCGGGGGTATTCATAAAAGGGGCAGTTGTCGGTGATATTGCCAAATTTCAATTCATTTATGCTCGACATGTCGGTGACATGTCGATTAAGACTTTGACAATGATTATCACTGATAAATAAGGTTCAATTCATTTAATACCCAATATCACCGACATTTGCCCGATAGGGGTAGGGCTGTCGGGCAGTTATCAGCCAGGCCAAAAAGTGATATTTTTTCGATTTTGATGACTTTTAAACATAATTTAAGGTAAGCATATTCATTGGAAGAGTAAATACGGTTTCTTAGAGATTTAGTTTCTTAATATTTTCTTAGTTTTCGTTTCTTAATATTTTCTTAATGTTTTCTTTCCATATTATTTTCTTTCAATATCACCAACAATTGCCCGATAAGATTAAGGTTATGGGGCAGCTATCAACTAGGCCATGAAAGGTGGCCAAAGATTATTCTCCACTAATTCTGGGATGACTAGGTTCCGATTGATATGAAATTACCTCCTTTTCCATAATAAAAAGCTTTTTCAAGTGTTTTTGAAGTAGCCTCAATTGAAAACTTTCCCACCCATGTAATAGTCCCTTTATCTTTCTACCCTTGAATTTCTCACCCATGTCGTTTGTTAAAGACAGAACAAGTCATCCAGCACCAACTCCAGAACCGATGTGAGCTTCAATTTTTTAAAAATATTTTATGCTTTTCCCACAATTTTATGCTCTTCAACCGTGGCGTAGTTCTTGCTTTGCCGGAACTTGTTATCCGGTGCAGAGTTGGCTAGAGGAGTCTCTGACTCCTCATCAAATCATCAAAGTTTAGTGTTGAAGAGTTGTAATTATGCATTTCCGTTCATTTAATCAATTCTTTGATAATGTCAAGCTGCTATTATCGATTAAGCAGAAAGTAATTTCAGTTCATAAATACGCTGATTTGTCAGTGATTTCATCTGAACTGAAATCAATTATCTACCGAGATTATCGGTGGATTCTCAGTGATCATATGAATAGCGGCCAGGATACCGAAGCCATCGAAGAAAAGCCACTGGAATAAGCTTGCCTCGCCCCTGCAACCTTTTTGACGTATTCTCTCAGCAGCAGTCTTTTTGACATATGATTCGTATTCGTATAGCCACAGGGATTCTTGTTTATGTCCAACAGTTGACCAGAGACGCGGTACGCATAAGTCATCCATAAAAAGCAAAAAAGCAAAAATATTAAAAATGGCTGTCACTTGCAAATGAACCCGAGAGCCAAGGCAGAAGCATGCAAAATACTGCAGCAGTGTTGGCAATGTTTCGCATTCTTTGTTGTTTTTCGGCTGATTTTCGGTTATTTCGGTTTTTCGCAAAGGGCGAAAATGAATCACTCCATCATTGAAGAACCTAAGATGTAGATACCCAATTGCAATCGAAAGAATATGAAAATAATGAATATTTAGTTTTACATACCATAAATATCTGGTTACATTTCCAGACCAATTTGTACCTGTCATCTGCACAATAACATTCAAAAGGATGTGCGGTGCAAAATATAACTTATCACAATGTATCATACGAAAAGATGTAATATAGGCATAGAAAAGAGATTTGCTGGCACTTTGAATGGCAGGCATGACGGAGACGAAGACTGGGAGAAGGAAGGGGTTCAGTTGGGGCCCAGGGTGAGAACATCGAAGCAGACGTCGCAGACCCGGACAGCCTTCTCCACGTCGTACTTCAGGATTGGCGTCGTGGACTCGCTGCATTTGCTGCACAGCAGACGCCCGCAATGTCGACTGCAGCCATCTTCCTCCACCCTTCCTCCACTCCCACTCCCCGTCCCTCCTCACCAATGGTGCTTCCTGGTGGTGAGACTGAACTTGACGCCGCAGTCCGAGCAGTTCTCCCCCTCCGACCATCGCGGCTCCTTGCTCAGTTGGTCTCCAAACCACTGCCCTTCTCTAGGCGACGAAAGGCTAATGAGAGGTTGGTGGAGGGAGACCAAGGAGACGGAAGAGCAGCTGTTTGGTGGGCGTGGGATGAGAGAAAATCGATACGCCGTCCAGATTTGGTGTGCCCAGGCAGACACCGGCTTCCACGGCGGCCTTGCAGAGCTGGGCATTCCCCGCCATGTAGGCCAGTAGCAGCACTCAACCCATCAACCAGGCTTCATCCACAGCGACAGGATAGAAGAAAGGAAGGACTGGTATTTCCATCAGAGTCCCTGGCGTCCAGTGGGAACTGTGGCCGAGCGTCCAGTAGAGCTTCGAAGATCTGCACCGCATTGTCACCGCCCAGGCTCCCCAGAATATGCAGCACCGTTTGCCCTCTCAACTTCTATCTCCGTTTCAGAAGAATGGAGACTTGGAAGTGGGATGCGGCTGCCTTTGGTTGACGGCATCCGCCTGAACATCGGACTCGTCCAGCAGCGTTCTCACTGAGGCCAGGCTGCCTCTCTGTACTGCCACGTGGAGGGCTGAAAGGACCCTCTCATATGACCCTTCCACCTTGCTCTCAGGATAGTAGAAGGGGGTACGAGTGTTGCCAGCTTTGTCGACGATGGTGGCGGAGAGGCCGTTCTGGAGCAGGACGGAGATGAGGCCGGCGTGGTCCTCCTCCGCGGCCAGGTGCAGGGCCGTCAGTCCACTCTTCGTCCTCGCTCCCACATCCACCCCTGCCAGGATCTCAAACATCTACAGCTTCCACCACTAAGCAAAGAAAAGGCAAAGTAAAGGTGACAAGGTTTCGAAGAATCATTTCGTGGCCGGCGGTGGCGGCCAGGTGAACGGGGCTGAGAGCGGCGGCGTCTTGCGTCAGAATGTTCACGTCCATCTGGGCCCCTATCAGAAAGAGCACGGCCTCCAGGTCACCCGCCTTCACTGCCGAATGGAGGTAGTTGTAGCCTTTCCCATCCACCTGCAGAGTTCCGCTTTTGCCCATAGCACCAATCAGCAGGCTGGACTGACCTGGTGAGCAACGGTGGGCTCTCTTTCCAGGATGGCCTTGGCGGCCTTGTTGTTGGCCACGCTCATGGCGGCGGCGAACGGCGTCTGGGATCGCCGATCCCGCAGGTTCAGCGCCACATTCCTCGTCTGCAGCAGTCTGCGAAGGATGGTCTCCTGATGGTTCACCACCGCCACGTGGACGGGACTCCGCCCCTCACTGTCCTGCAAACAGCCTTTTCTTCAGCTGCTGCACTGTCTATCAGCCTTGAGGTGCTCAACCGGAGCGTTGACATCGGCTCCGAAATCGACCAGGGTGTCGGCGACCTCGTCGAGGCCCCAGGCGGCAGCCATGTGGAGCGGCGTCTGCTTCTCACTCGCCTCCTCCCTCCCCTCCCCGCCGGGGCCCAGCTTCCGAATTGCATTCACATCGCAGATGCTTCAACATATTTGTTTGCTTTTCTCTCTTTAGGCATAAGCAGGGAGCTCGTACCTCCGAACTAGAAAGCAAGCAGCTGTCTCGTTGTTCTCGTCGATGGCCCTGTGCAGGAGGGTTTGCTGACAGCCGGAGGGACCCGGGCTCCAGGCGTCGCGGTCACAGCCAGCCTCCACCAGCACACTCCCCATCCCCTCATCTCCTTCAACCGCAGACCTGAGGAGAGGAGGAATGATGGGTGGAATGGTGGATACCCTGCTCCAGGGCTCGCCAAAGAGGCGGGAGGCCTTCAGCGTCGCGGACGTTGAGATCCGCACCTGCCCCCGCCAGCGCTCGCACCACATCCACCAACCCTTCCTTCACCGCCAGCTCCAGGCTGCTTTCCCCCTCCGTACTCCTCAACACCCACTTCTCTAGTCCCCAGATGTGAGTAGGATAATGAGCTCACCTAGCAGCAGCCTTGGCACCGCGCTGAATGAGCCAGAGCGCTGGCTTCGTGTCGCCGCGCTGGATGGCGGAGATGAGGAGCGGATTCCCGCTCGCGTCTGCCGCACTCAACGATGCGCCATTCTCCACCAACACACCCGCTATCTGTCCCCCAACACATTTCCTTGCTTTCATAGGCCACTCATAGGAATCTACTTGGAGGTTTCCGCTCCTGAGCGCCAGAGCCAGCGGAGTGTCTCCAACTGAGTTGCTGAGATCCGGGTTGAAGCTGGCATCCGCGCATTTGCCTCAAGGCCGCAAGAAGTGAGCTAAAATGCGGATGGAGGGTGGGATGAAACAAAGCATGAGCTGGACGAGGCCGAGGTGCTCGCCCTCAACAGCCAGATGAAGCGGTGTTGCTCCGTCCTCATTCTGCACCTCCGCTTTGGCCCCAGCTGCCAAGAGCAGCTCTGCCAACTCCTCTGCCCCGCTACGACAGGCCAGATGCAGCCCTGTCTCGCCCTAAAGATCCTTTCATTCATCTTTATCCTTGACTTGTGTCTAAAAACCTCTGAATTTCGAGCATTGAGGTTGGCCTTGTGTTCGATAAGAAAGTCCACAGCTTCTTTTCTTTCTTGTGCCACCACCTCATGCAAGAGTGATTGACCTGGCAAATCAGCCTTACGCAAGATCATTTCACTGAAGACAAGAAATGGACTCACCAGTCTTGGAATTGCGGAAGTTAGCGTCGGCACCCTTGGAAACGAGGTGGTTGGGAATGAGCAAGGCATTGTCGCCTTCCTTCGTCAATGACAGCCACAATGCACTTTTGCCTGCCAGACTGAACGTTGCCTGAACAGTGCAGGAGAGGAGGAAAAGGCACCATTCGAGTCAGCAGCTTCCAGGTCGAGGTTTGGTGCCTTGAGAAGTCGTGACATGGCCGTCGTATTGCCGGCGACTACCGCGCAGTGCAAAGGTGTCCTGCAGCTTGGAGAGTAGATGAGGGAGCAGTGAGAGGAGGGGTGGAGGAGGATACATTCCAGAGGAGTCGGTGGAGTTGAGGGGTAGGTCGGATCGGGTGAGAAGTAGGTCGAGTATGGTCTTGAGCGGTGGCTGCTGTTCTGCTTCGCTCATCTCCGCCTCAGTCTTGGCGGCGAGGATGTGGAGTGGACCGCGGCCTGTGCCCCGCTCCACACACCCGCTGGTATCCGCTCCCTCGCTCAGCAGGAAATGACATGCCAACGCTTCTCCTGACAAAGCAACCATTCCTATTTTTTATCTTCTTCGTCAAACCTTTGTCAAAAATAGACAATAGCTCTTTTCCAAAATTTTCAAGGTCAAAATTCGTGTAGAAACGTTATAATTTCTAATACTTATTAAAAGACATAAAATTTTTATTCGCATGATTTACCATAACTCTTCTCATGGAGTAAGATAAGTGTTTAGTGGTTGAGGCTTTTAAGTTCTGCCATCAATTCCATAAAACTTTTGGCTCATAGTTCAGTTTACTTTATGTGGATCTTTTCTTGGAAACCTTGCTTGAGGGCGGTGAAAAGCAGGGCCTCTCCATCAGCATTTTTGGCGTTCAGTTTAGCACCATGTGCCAGAAGCGTTTTGGCCATCCCCAATTGGCCTGTGGACAGAGCCAAGGCCAATGGCAGCGCCCCCTTACTGTCCATCTCGTTCAGCTTTAGTTCCAGCTGTTCATCCAACTTTCTTTTACCTACCCCCATCCACATTTGACTAGAGGAACCTGAGCGTTGAACTCAATGAGGTAGAGGAAGAGAACATCTTCTCGACGCAACTTTATGGCAGCATGCAAGGGATGTTGCACCTTAACTCCGCCATTTATTAAACAGTTGCTCACAGGAGACTGGTCAACTCAACCTTAGTTCGCAGAATCTTGTACAAAAGTTGAGCAGACATAGTGGAAAGGTCATCAGGTCCCAGCTCCTCCCAATGAGCTGAGATCAAGGCTGCACACCTGCACTGATTTCATGACGCCCACAAAGAACTGAAGACATGGAGAGTAACTTTTCAGCTAGAGCTTTAGCCTCGATCTCTTCGGCAGCAGAATAGACGGCCACGCAGTTGCTGACATCCAGACGGGACACCAACATCTCTTCGCACCTCAAGGAAGATCTGAATTGGTCCGGAACGAGTGAGAGCGGAGCGATATGAAGAGGGGACCTTTTGAAAAGACCAGGAAGAGTGAAATGATTGGCGGCTTTCATGAGGTCCAGCACGAGTGAGTCCCCGAGTGCGGAGCTAACTTCGTCCGTGTACACCCACTTCAACATCGTGTAGCCGATGTTGTAGGACAGATCTGCACCCCTCTCATGCTCTATTGAACTTCGAGTTGAAGAGGAATGACCTCCAAATTGAAGTTTATCAGCAGAGGCGAGGCTGTCCACGCCCCAAGCAGCGGAGCGGGCGGCGAGAACGAACTTGTGCGCCGGCACCGTGTGCCCGTCCAGCTCGATGCGGATGTCCGAGTAGGTCTCCTAGGCAGGAAGAAGATATAGGGGAGGATGAGTGGGAGAAGGTAGGGGTGTGCCTTGTCGAAGAGAGAGGCGACGAGGGAGAGAAGGCGGCAGATGAAAGCTTCGGGATCGGCGTCGGGGCTCTTGGCGACGGCAGCGAGAGCCTCATACTTACGCTGCAGACTTCCCATGGCCGTCTGCAGCTTCACGTGCTCCGCTCGCAGCAGACTCAGGTGATCTGTTTCTCCTATAAATTTCCTTCATCGATTGACTGTCATCATGTTTCATGCAAGACGATCTAAAATGACAATGACTGTGCAGATTTATTGTCATGCGGCGGCATGTAAAGCATGCATAATAGAAGCGGAAAAAGAGGGTAGGTACCTCGAGGCATGGCTGCGGAAGAGGGGTTGAGGGACGGGTGTGTGAGGAGAAGGCGGAGGAATTCACAGCAAACTCTGGCGCATGGAAGTGGGCCGTTTGGAAAGGTTTTGGTGCGGGGGTCGTGACTCTCCGGTTATCGCTACTCAGCCTCTCTCTAGTTCCAGAGACAATCGCCGCATCTGCGCAATTTACCAGCCCGCATTCTTGGCTCAGGTTTCGCATGCACAAAGAACAGCCCAGCAGCCCCCCTGAACCGTCACTGATGCGAGGTGCGCGAGAAACTGCGCAGTCTTTTGCTCCAGGCCCCTGAGAGACCGCCAAAGTTTTTGCGCTCTAGATTCTTTCGTGGTTTCGCAAAGCCTGGGTGATTTGTTGTTATTGCACACATGACAGTTTTACCTATTGGCAGGTTTTGCATATTATAATTGTTGAGAAATGACGGGAGAATTACCTTCAGAACTTTCGCTGGACGATAAGAAGAAGCTTTACAAGTAAGCCTTTAGTGCAGGTTTCATCCTAGCTCAGCTAAATAAGAAGCTATTAAGGAAAAGCGTGGAGTATGTGCGAATCCTGGACTCGGCACAGAAAGAGCGGAAGATCTCCAGTCTCTTTGCCGAGAAAACCAGCCATGCCCGATACAAGTTTCAGCTTTCAAACTCACTTCTTTACTATCAAACACTGCTCTTCCTGCCAGACTGCAAGAGAGCTGCAAAGAGCTGGTGCTGGGCGGGGGCGACGAGTGGCGCGGGAAGGCGGAGGACACGCTCTGGAGGAAATGCTTCTACGACCCCATCACTACTTTCCGCAAGCACAAAGCTGTCCTTTAGACCCCCTAGAGCCTCATGTCTGGAAAAATGAGCAAGAATTGAGAATCTGACCGATGAGGACGTAGGACAAGCTCTCCTAATACTGGGCCAGGCATCCGGCTTCTATCTGGGACTGCTGCGAGATCTAGCCTCCTCCAACCAGCCCTATCAGTCCCGCATTCGATACAACGCACTCACTTGTCTCGGGGACTTGGCCAGGTTTCTACTCTGCCAGTCATCAACTTCATCATTTGTGAAATATTCTTGAAGGTACGAAATGGACATGGCGGAAGACTGGGCAAAGGCCGCCCTCTGCCAAGCCTCCGAGCACTACTACCTCCAGGCCATCGTGGAAGATGCAACCAGAGGTCCAGAGTCTATTTGTAGAGCAGTGAAAGAACATTGGGGAATGAAAGGAGAGTAGTATAGGTGAAGCGCACAATAAACTGGGCACCCTCTACTACGATCTGCACAGCGGCCTCCATGCCGCGGCCTTCTACGCCAGAGCGTTGCCTATCCTTCTTGCCCTTTCACTCCCCATAATAAGTAGAATGGGTGAATAGGAAAGCGGCGATGAATGGCTGCGACAAGGCGGGCAGCAACCTCCGCTGCGTACTGGACAAGGCTGCTCACGCGCATCGCAACGCCCAGGAGAAGGTGGAGGCGGGTAAAGGAGGCGAAGATTTACCACGCCGCTTCCTTCACCTCCTCGCTTGTCTATACCATGATTCTGCGCCGACACAAGCGTTCTCATTTTAGCCGCCTTGCATGGGAGAAGATCAAGAAATTATGGTTCAGGGATATGGAGGAGATGAAAAGCGAGACGGAATGGCTGGCAGGTTTGCGGTTGCGGCATATTTTAACCAGAACAATTTCTCGACAAAACTTTATGCATTTATATTTTATAAAGCTATAGAATACTGTCATAAAATAACTGAAACTATATAGATGCGTTAATTTTGACATGCTAAAAGAATTTGGAAAGGGCTATTTTCATTTTGGATGTACCGATTGATAACTATGACATACTTTTTGAAACGAACACTTATTATTATGACTATACGTACAACCTAGAATCGGCAGAGCATATGCGTGACTGGCTGGTGAGCTTGGTGGAAGCGGGGCCTGAAATGAGCCCATTGGCTGCGGCTTTCCCCAGTCACAGCGCCGTCCTCTGCCTCCTCCTTCTCCTACCCTCACTTCGTTTGCCTTTTCCCTCGCCTCTTCCATCCCAGAAAGTGAAGCTCAATCTCACTCAGCCCCGAGCAAGGCGGAGCTTAGTCTGAAACTGCTGAGTGCCATTCTGCGCGGCTGCGCCAAGGTTCTCCTCGACGCCTGCTTCCAGGTTGCTGCCGGCTGTACTGGATAATGAGAGAGGAGTGAGAGTGGCAGGTATCGGGGGCCCTGGAGGGCACCCTGGACTCTTCTGCCAGCCTCTCCACTGACACCTCCCTGGAGTTCAACCAGAGCCAGTGACTGCCTCTATTCACCAGGAGCATGTGGAGCTGGATGGAGTTGCCAGGGAGTCCAGCGATTCCATGCGTGTGGAGGTGGAGCAGGTCCCGCCTCCGGGTACACCCAGACCTCCACCCGTCTTAGCCTCCAGCGACAGTCCAAACAGTTCCCTGCTTCCCTCTCCTCCTCACAAGACCCCTGATTGAGGCGAGGAGGAGGAGGGCCCAAGTCTGCGCCGCCGCCGGCGCGGCAGCAGCTCCGACCAGAACTCATCCAGCTCCGAGCACAGCGACGACGACGTCCTGGAGCTCCCCGACAGCGGCGACGAGGAGGCCAGCGGGGAGCAGTTTCACACGCCCATAAACTCTGGTCTTCCTTTCTTCATACGCCTTTCAGCCATCATCAACGCTGCTGCTTTCAGAAAAGCTGGAGGAGGAGGTGGGAGAAGAGGAAACCGCGGCAGACGAGGACGACGAGACTCAGAGCTCAGAGCAGGTCAAAGCCCGCCTCCACCTAGACTCTCTCCAAGCCACGGGTGCCACAGATGCTAGTGGAGGGTAATCAGAAAGAGAACTGGGGTTGAGGTCTATTGGGGACGGTGTATCTGGTGCTAGACTGGGTGTGCGGGCGAGCGGAGTCCCGGGTGCCGGCCATCCAGTGCCCCAAGGGCGACTTCTGGGCCCCCATGGTCCAGCTTCTCAACCGCCTGCCTCACACCCAGCCGGACAAGACCCAGTGGAGCAGTTGGGCGACAGAAATCTGTGGAGGGTGTATAGAAAAGAAGGGGGCGTTTTTCAGGCGAGGATGGATTGGCGGAGGATCTTCTGGTGACCGGCTTTCAGAACGATCCGCTCAGCCTCCATCTCATCATCTCACCCGATCGCCTTTTGCTCAACCCTGCTCATCAGGTGCTTTTGCGTAGGCTTTTCATTGTGATGGGAATTGAGGAAGTGATGTGATGATTGCTTGAGCGTGAGTTGCGGAAATATCGACTGCGACAGCTGGCGGAAGAGCTGTGTGGGGTGATGGAGGGGGCGTCGCTGGCGGAAGGGGACGACGAGGGAGTCCAATTGGGCTTCGCGGTGGAGCAGGGCTGCTTTTACTCTACATATCAGCCAGCGGCTAGATTTCATTCTTTTTTCCTCTTGCTCAATTATCCGACTGGAAAACACAATCGGATGTAAGGCGGATGTGGTGGGACGGCGAATGATTTTGGACGCAAACAGTGGTGTGCTAAAAAGCAGTGAGTGGAGGGAGGTGGAGTGAAGAAAGGGGTGGAGGTGAGGTTGAAAAATGGTGGGTGAAGGGGGGTTTTGAGGGTGGGAGGTGGGTTGAAGTGGTAGTGTATGCTTGGTCAACATTGACTCTCCTTCTGCTTGTCCGCTCCTCCTAACTCCATCCATCCATCCGTCCAGCCATCCATCCATTTCAGCCAGGGAGCCAGCCTCAGTGGTGGGGAGAGTTTGCAAAGTGCTGTGCTGGAGTTGAGGGTAGGGGGAGGGGTGGTGAGTGGGAGAAGGGGGAGGGGTAGAAAGAAGGGGGGTAGTTGGGGGTGGCGGCGGTGCTTATGTGGAGGAGGCGGACGATGAAGAGGAGGCTGAGCAAAGGCGGGTAATGCTTCTTTATTTGCCTGGGCCTAATATTTGCAGAGTACAGGGCAGAACTAACTCCACAGCTCACTCTCCCTCCCCTCCCTTCCATCCCCCTCCCTTCCACCCCACCATTGGGGGGATGAAAGGCGGGTGTATTTGGGATGGCGCGCTCTGCCAACCAAGCGCCCACTCCCGCCCCTCCTAACCCTTCTCTCTCCCCGCCTCCTCTACAAAGAAGGCGTCTTTATTTGCTTCGCAAGCAGACACTGGATACCAAGGATGCAGCAGCAGCAGCAGCCATCCCCCTCCCTCCAAGATCACCCCCTCTCCCATACCCCCATCACCCCATCCCAGGGGAATTATACCCCATCCATAGCTTCCAGGTGGTCGCGACGGAAGAGGAGCGTCGCCTGGCCCTCATGCGCAATATGGCCAAGGCCTTCTACAAAGTCACTCAACACAAAGCATGTTTGAAGTGGGGCTAGAGGGGCTCTGTTGAAAGGGTGAGATGGAGGAGCTGGAGCGTATCGGCTGGATCCCCGTCTACCTCGTCCTCGACTCCTCCGTCCTCGCGCGCAAGCTACCCATGCTCCAGAAACTCGTTCCCACCAATCACAGCACAACTAAAGAGAAAGCCGGAAAATGGTGCCAGATGTCCGTGCGCCGTTTCGTCATCGTAGTCCCGCAGGAAACCATCCGCAGCCTGGACCGCGAGAAGAAGCAGTCCCAGGCTGTTCGCGAGGCTATTCGGTATGTTTCCCTCTCTCCCAGACCTTTGCTTTTCCGAAGCCATTGACCAGGTGGCTGGAGCGGGTGCTGAACTCGGGCAACAAGTACGTGCGGGCGCAGAAGGAGGGCGAAACGCGCCCGCTCCCCTCCGAGGAGCTGGGGAAGGAGAGCCCGGAGCGAGCGGCAGTGCTGGGCTGTCTGGGCTTCCTCTGTCGTGAGGTGCAGGCCGCCGGGGGCTCCACCACCGCCACCCTCCTCAGCCCCCTTCCCCCGGCCCACCCCGACTTCGCTCGCCTCCAGAGCCAGCTCACCCAGGCCGACATCTTCGGTGCTGCCGCCCCGCTTTCATTGACCGCAGTTACAAACCAGGGCCTTTTATTTATGCCCTGGCGCTTGGGGTTGCTAATTTGGCATGCATAGGGGTGAGGGAGGCCGGAAGACAAAGGGGATGTGGTGGAAGAGGAATGGGGCAATGAGGCTGGCTTTTGCAGGGGCGAGTGTGGCCTCCGTCGATGGCTTCTGGCACCGCTGGATGCGACACCAGCGAAGCACCCGTCCAGCCCGTGGTCCCCCCTTTCTAGCTACCCTACCTACCAGCACAACTTCCTCTATACATCTTTTCAGGGAAGCGCGTGTAAACAGACATGCTAGTGTTGGTAGTAGAGCGGCAGGGCGGTGATGAATAGTGATAAAAGGCTGCCTGTGTTTGCTCAGTGTCGTTCATGTTGTCCTTCCTTGCCTACCTTGTCTCTCCCTTTCCCTGTTATATGCCTTCACTCAGTTTATGTCAGCTCACTTCCAATGCGGAGCGCAGGTAAAGGCTGGTGCTGTTAGTGGATTGTGTGTGGGTGATAATGGAGAAGGGGTGGATGGGGTGAGGGAGGGAGGCTACTGGTGTGTTTGCCTAGGCTGCGTCCTAGAGCAGGCCCATTTCTCTGATCAAATCAGCCCCAGCTTCCCTGCTCTGCTTCCCAGCCAGTGCTCATTGCCCCCCGCTTTTCAACGCAATCAGCAGGGGTGGGGGAGGGAAGGGGGAGTAGACGAGGGGAGGAGAGGAGAGGGGGCAAGAGAAAGAGGTTCGCTCCGTCTCGCTTGGGGCAATTGAGTATAGCGGATATGGGGGCTGGTTGGAGAGATGATAGCGTGCCAGCACTCATCATCCCTGATTGCGTTTCCCCGCTCCCTTGCATATGGCTGGGAGGCGGTAGGGTGAGCGGGGTGAGCGTTGAGCGGGGTTCCAGGGCTCCTGGCTCTGGTCTGGTGGAGAAGGGCCTTTGGAGCTAGGGGGGCGGTGGTGAGAAGGGGGTGGTGAGGAGAGAAGGGGGAGGGGGGTGCAGAGGGCACTCGTTAGGTCACCGCCCGCCTAGCGCCCCCTGCCTTCTACAAACACTCCCTCCGCCACCCCTACTCAGCCTCCCCTTCCCCTCTTGCTGGAGGAAGGAGGCCATGTCAAACAGCAGCCCCCTCCTACCAACACCGCCGCCACCAGCTCCTCCCTCTCTTTCTACCCCTTCCAACCCCCTCCTCTAACCCACCAGCACCGCCCAGCCGCATAAATAGTTTTATCGCCCTCCAGGGCCTGGGCTGACGGCGCCTACTCGCTCGGCCAAGGCAAGCCAAGAAGCCTTGTTCTCCTGGCTCGCTTAGTGGCCTCCTCTTTGCCCAGCAGCCCTTTCTGCGGCTCCCTCCCCCAGGGAGGAGGCATTCTGCCAGAACGCCTCTCATCCTCCTCAGCCTGCCCTCCCCTCCCCTTCCCTCTCACTAGCCATCGCCTCCCTCCCATATCTCCCTTGGTGAAAGAAAGCAAAAGGGCTCGTCGCTTCTTTCCCTCGCCCAGCTTGCCTTGTCTGCAGAGTGTATCTCTGGCCTGTCTGCCTTTTATCTGGCCTCCTTATGGCCGCCCTTAGGGCGGGGGACTGGAGCTGGGGTAGGGGGGTAGGAGAGGGCTGCTATGGGGCCTGGTGTGGGGGGGGCCTAGTGGGGGTGTTGGGCGCAGAGGCGCTGGTGGAGGGAGGAGAAGGAAACGGGCCTTTCCATCCTGACTCTCATAACCATCCATCTTCATTCTCCCCCAGCCGTGCGGCCGCTCCCCTCCTCGTCCCCCCTCCCTTACCCCCCCCCCCCTCCGTCCCCCCCGCATATCAGCCCGTGCCCCGTTCTTTTCGCCTTCTCCGCTGGCCTTTCAGTGTCGGCCTTCATGAGCGGCCTTCGTTTTTCCGCCACTCCCCTGTCAGTTCCCGCCAAAATAGGCAGGGCGGTTTTGTGGCGGAGATTTGAAGGAGCATAGCGGGGGCAGGCCAGCTCTGGCTGGGTGTCCTTTATGTGTGGCTTGCCGGAATTACGGGCGGGGTAATCGCATCAGTTGAGGTCAGGGGCGGCGTCAATTTGCCTCCCCGTCTCTCCTTCCCCCCTCTTCTCTCTCCCCTCTTCTCTCTCCTCCTCCCTCTTCCCCTTTCCCTTCGCGTCTTCTCCCCTTCCTCTCCTCTTCTTCCTTACTCCCTTTGCACACCAGGGCGTTCTTTCACTCATTGCCAGGCAGACGCTCTCTGCCTTCTCCGCCCCATTCCCCTCCACTAAGCCCTCAAAAACTTCTCCCCCCACTTCTTCCACTACGAGAGGGCCGCGCGCGCGTTGAGCTGTTGTATGTGTGAGGCTGGTGTGGATGGGGTGGTGGTGGTGGTGGTGATGGTGTAGGGGGGTAGAGGGTAAGAAGAGAGGGGAAGAAGAGAGTGATGGGAGCGAAGTGTAGGGGCGGGAGGGTGCCCAGCCCAGTCGTCGGCGGGAATTAGTCATTTGATGTGAGAGGGGAGAGGCGGATTGGGCTAGTGCGTAAGGGTGCAAGGGCGCAAAGGGGGCAGGCAAGGCTAGGCAGTGAGCAGGAAGGGAGGGGAGGGGGAGAGGGTGAGTCGGACGAGAGGGGGGAGAAGGCAAGACGGGCGTAGGCACTTATCTCGCTCGCAGCCCCTGCCTGACGGAGAGGTTGACGGAGTGCCTTTACATCCCTCATTGGTCGGGCGAGGCCGCCACTCCGTCAAGCGCGCTCATTGGTCGCCCGCCGGGGCCAATGGGTGCAGTTGACGGAGTGTGGCTGTTAGATGGGGTTGTGTGTATGTGGGGGGTTGGGGGGCGGGGGGGGTGGGGTTGGGTTGGGTTGGAGGGGTTGCGGGGTGGCTGGGGCAGAAGGGGGTATAGGAGCAGGGGAAGGGTAGCGCAACTGTTATTTTCCCGCGGTGCGAGACGAGTTAGTTGATGCCGGGCCTGGGCGGGAGGGGGAGTGGGTTTGGGGGGGAGGGCGGTAGGGGGTGTAGGAGGAGGGTAGGAGAGGAGGCGGAGGGGGGCCGGGGGCCCAGCCGCCCAGCTCTGGCCTTGCTCCTATGTGTCTCTGTGTGTGTGCACAAGGCACAAGGGCCCAGGGCCCCTCCTCAAACGGCTCTCCTGCCCCCAACCACCGCCGCTACCCCCCACCATCCTGGCTCAGCTCAGCTCTCTCTCTCTCTCTTTCAGTTTCACCTCCTAGACCTCAAAAGGCGCTTCAGCTCCTCCACACCTTTCTTCCTTCTTCTTGCCCTCCTCTTATCACCGCCCTGCTTCCTTCCGTGCCCCTCTCGTCTAGGCGGAAGACGGGCTTTGTTGCTGGCGAGAGAATGGAGAGAAAATACATTCGGCAGAAGTAGAAGAAGAGAGGGCGGAGGCGGGTGAGTGCGTGAGGAAGGACTAGGCGTCTTTAGAAGCTGCATGCGGCATTAGACCGATCCTGGGAGTAAAGGAGATTCTGCAATCACGCCGGCCAACATGTTCCCCAATCGGCACCCGGTTCGCTTCCTCCTCTCATTCTCCGCTTTGTTCCCACTTCATTGCTTGCCTTGTCTTTGTCAGCCGCCTCACCCGGGGCAGGGGCCACTCAAATTCACCGTCACCGAGTCCTGTGACCGCATCAAGGAAGAGTTCCAGTTCCTGCAGGCTCAGTTCCAAAAGTACGTTCACTTCTTTCTCCTCCATCACTCTTCCTCTTGGCCAGACATCCTTCATTCGACCTGCCTAAACTCCCTTCTTGCTCTCTCTCTCTCCTGAGCGAGTCCCGCTAGATGCAATTATGCGGACACACCTGCCTTTCCTGCGCTCCTTTATGCGTTCTTTCTTTACGCCAATTTCGGCCCCAGCTTTTCTCGTCCTTTCTTCGCCACCCAAGAGATATTCGACTTTTCAATCCCCTTTTTTCCCTGTTCACATGATGGGTTGGGGGAGGAGTGGGAATGATAGGGCTGGTTTTTTCCAGGCCAGATTTGAATGTGAAGGGTGTGTTGGTAGTGTGTAGGGTGGGGGCGGGCGCAACAAAAGAGGCGTCTGAGAGTGCTAGTGGGAAAGGGGGGTTGAAGGGTAGCGGGCAATTTGTATGCAGCGAGCGTCCTTGAGCCAAGGAGACCGCTTCAAATTTTGCGGGAGAGGCAGGATTTTCAAAGATGCGCATATAGGCTTGGTGGGGGCTGGGTTGAGAGGGGCGGCGGTTGTGGCCGTTGAATGATGGCGTCTAAAGCGGAGATGGGAAGATGAGCGTAGCAGGGAGGAAGGAGAAGGGGGCTGGGATGAGAGTAGAGAGAGGTGGCGATCGTCGGCGTCAACCACTAAACTGCCCTCCTTGGCGTTGGCCGATCAATTGACACGCCCCTTTAACTACCTCCCATCGCCGCTCACACACCCTCTCATTCCCCTCATTCTCTACCCACCCACCCCCTCCACACTCTCCCCGCCCGCCTCCTCTCTCCGCCTCCCACGCCTGCCACAAAAACACACCACTCCCCCCTCCACTACTACCACAAGTTTGCGGCGGAATGGCCTGAGAAGAAGAGGACTTCTCTCTCTCTCCTCCACCTCCTCCTATCGTCAAGGGGCCTAGCCTAATCAATTTGAGCAAATCCTGCAGCCCAAGCCTTCCCCGCTCCACTGAACACAAGGCTCAAACCTGCCTTGAAAGGCAGAAAAATGCAACCTGCCTGCCACATTCCCAGACAGCAAACCTGTGCTCATATCTCAGAGCGTTGGCAAGGCATCTGTGAGTAGAATGGGAAGAGAGGCAGGGGAATATAGAGGTGATAAAGGGAGGAATGTTGCAGCCAACGACTGGAGCTGGAAAAGGAGCGGCAGGACAAGTGCGAGATGCAAAAACACTACATCATGGTTATTATCCTTCCCTCCTGCTTCCGCCTTTCATTCCACCGCTTCCGCAAACACACATCTAACATAGGCAATACAAATCGCAACATATCAACAAGGTTTCCATTTCTGTCGCATATTTCGCTCTCGGGGATGGGACAGCATCTGTTGTCTGAGATATTCGTTGGCGATTAACGAAATGCGTTGCTCTCATGGTTTTTGGATTTAGGTTTTTGGCTGGTATTAGAAGGTGGGAGATGGGATGTAGGAAGGCACGTAGGGATTGCTGGGGTGTGAAAAGGCTGTGATTTGTGCATGTGGGTGTGAGGTTTGGTGTAGAAGCTGAGAAGGGAGCTGTTGTGGGTGCTGAAATAGAAGCGTTGCTGGTGGTGGGGAGGGGAGGGGAGGGGAGGGGAGGGGAGGGGAGGGGAGGGGAGGGGAGGGGAGGGGATACAATTCCATTTCCGGGCTCTGAGGGGGGCATGGAAGGATGGGAGGGGAGAGGTGGAAAGGGGAAAGGATGGGTGGAGGAAGGGAGGAGGAATGGTAAAAGGGAGGGAGGCAGTGAAGGATGGGGTCCTTGGAGGAGGGAGCGAAGGGTCGCTTGTGGCTTGTCCTCCTTCTTCTGCCTGCGTTAATTACACGAAGAGGGAGAAGCAAAGGCTGGTCTGGCCAGGAGGAGAGGCAAATGAGGCGAGCTGATGGTCTAAGGGCATGGGAGGAGGAAGTAGAAAGGAAGGAAGGAAGGAGCATGGCTTGT
>JASANA010003005.1:0-12380 GCA_030248095.1 Ptycholaimellus sp. GST1_10
GTATTGGTGTAGTTCTTGGTCCGACTGTTTATCTCTCTCCAAGGCCCAGCCACTGCGAAATCCCACCCTGGCACTCAGGGCTGCGCAGACACTCCCCCGGGTGTTTGGGAGTAACTCGCAAACATAGAAGCAAACCTGCCTACCCGGACAAGAACTAAAAAGCAATTCCAATGATCCGCATTGGCCACCAAAGTTCAGTCACTAAAATCACCGTTGAAACTAGGCTGGTGCAGGGAAAGCAGTTGGGCTGGAAAAGAGAAATGCTAGCCAAAGAGCTGGAACCTCTCAGGCTCAAGGGCAGTGAAGATGTAGGGGGTCTAGTAGAAGTAGAAGTGCTAGAGGATGGGTGAAAGCGTCGCATGGGCTGGAACCTCTCAGACTCATGGACTGAAACAAATTCTGGCAACTGAAATGAAACTCGACTGACTAGGCTAAGACTCCCTACTGAGATACACAAAGAAATTGCGCCAATTCTACTATTTGATAAAAGCTGTGTGCTGAACCTAGGATGAAAGCTGGAAATCATAAGCTAGTGGGAGGAAGTGAGATGAAGTGCTAGTGGGAGAGATGGGATGGAGGATGCTGTTGCTGGGGCCGTAGACGCTGTAGGCGCTCTGGAAGGCGTTGCAGATGCCGATCTGCTCCCCCGGGGTCCCCAGCTCCTCCTCCCCGCCCGCGAAGTCCATCGCCTGCCTCTCCACCACTCGTACTGCCAACTTCCACCCGCAGCACCCAGAGAAAAGAAAGATTGAGAGGCCGACCGGTTTTTGAGGGTTTACCCAGGCTGTCCAGCCAGGGCATTGACCCGAAAGCGCTTGCTGCATTGGCCTGGCGACGCGGAAGCTTCTGGCCCTGTTGCTGGCCTCCCCCGGGGACACCAGCTCCACCGCGCAGGCTCCTGTGCTTGCTGAAGGCGCCGTCGCCCTTGCGGAAGGTGTACTCGAACTGGCTGCCATCGCCAGCTGTCCTGAGGCCGCCGAAGGTGTCCATTGAGGTCGTCTGCACCCCAGAGAAGTAGCTAGAAGCGCCGTCGCTCCTGCCCGTTCTCCCCCGGCAGGCCTTGACTGGAGAAAGAAGAAGGCGAGGTGTGAGGAGAAGAGTGGGTGCCCTTGAGAAGGCTGCAGGTGACGCGTCCGCTGCCTGCGGGGTCCTGCCTGCTCCCTCTGACCCGGGCTCCACCGCTTGGATCCCGCTGATCCCTTGGGCCTTGGCTGGAGCACTCCTTCCATAGCCGCAGTTGCCTCAGCCTTCCTCCATCGATCCAGGGTCGGTGTTCTGTACAGGCTCCATGTAGTTCTTGGTCCGACTGTTTATCTCTCTCCAAGGCCCAGCCACTGCGAAATCCCACCCTGGCACTCAGGGCTGCGCAGACAATTGGGTCTCATTGTGCCTAAAATGCGTGTGCCTAAAATCATTGTGCCTAAATTTGTGTCTATCTGAAAATTCTTTGCTCTGAATAGTAATTATACTAGAACTAGAAGGAGATTTATATTATTTTACTGGTCACATAACTTTAACTATATAGGTGGCCGCGCGTAGCGCGGCCACTGACCTATATTACTAGTATATATATATGTGTGTGGTTCCAGAGCCCGGACTCAACGGTTTTTCAACCAAATTGGCTGAAATTTTGTATGAAAGTCCGTCTGGGTGGTGGGTGGGAGGGTTTTTCTGGGCATGGTCTATTTTTTATTTGTTCTGGATTTATAGTCAAAAAACCTCGAAAATGGAGACCTTTAAATTCGAAAATTTTTCGAAAAATTGTATTTTACTTTTTTTTCATTTATTATTATTTAGATTACTTTTATCATTTAAATGCCTCAGAAACCAAAACTAAACCTGGGCCTATTTGTTACTTTTTACTTTTGTTTGCGTTATATAAATATTTCTTGAACCTACCAGCTGATTATATTATACAATTCATTGATTAACAAAGCGAATACGGCCGCGCATCTATTGGCGATAGCCGATAATACCTTGTTGATGTTACAAATCTGGCAGGGTGGAAGTGGAATTTCACTCATAATGAAAAATTTTTTCCCTTTAGAAACGTTTTGAAAATTTCGAATTTATTTATTGGGCACGACAACTTTGAAAATCGTGACAAAATTTTTCCCATTTATTCAATTTTGAGATCTCAACAACTACTGGGCCGATTTGTAAAATTGAAAAAGCATCATGCTCACAATGTGCTACTTTTTGATCAATACACTGGTCACTGCTTCCATAACTCAATCCTGAAGGCTTCGCGGTAACCTATTGCGCTTTGCGCCATTATACTTGTTTGCTGATTTATTCCAAGCGTGTGCAAAAAAAGATTCTGTTTAGTTCTTATCGTCAAACAATAGGTACAAGCCAAATTAATGAATTAGGGAAAAAATAATTTTTAACAAAAACGTCAAGTAGTATCTAGCCACAAATTCATTTTGTTTTAGCTTCAAATAAATTTAATTTTGTAAATTCGCGTATGTAACGGTGATTTAACATAAAAATACCGTAAAAATAGCAAACTTTATAACCTTGTGTTTTCACATTTATGTAGTTTTTATTTTGGCAAGTCAGATAAGTTAGATAGTACTGAAGTAAAAGCACCGCCGCGTTTGATTGCTGCGGGAAGCAGAGAAGAGTTGCCGTAAGATGCGAGGCTCCGTGGCGCCGCGACCTTTGGGGGCTTTTATTGGCGGTGAGTACAAGTGGGAGAGTGGGCTTTGAGGCGACTGGGCTGAATGCGGGGCTGGCTTGGGAATGCGGCGAGTGGAGCGACGTCGGGCGACCATCGCTGCTCGCCGCTCTCCTCGCGGATCCCTCACACCCTCCCTCACTCCCTCCGTCACCCCATCCCTCCCGCCCGACCTTCAGGACGCCTGCGACCCACACCGCCTCTCCGCCACCCCCAGCCACAATCACACCCCCACCACCTCCTTCGCTCACCTCCACACCCAGGACCCTGCCCTTCTTCAGCCCATACACAGCCTCAGCCATGGTTCTCAGCCTCTTTTGCCTCTATCCTATTAGCACACCGCCTCTCCGCCACCCCCAGCCACAATCACACCCCCACCACCTCCTTCGCTCACCTCCACACCCAGGACCCTGCCCTTCTTCAGCCCATACACAGCCTCAGCCATGGTTCTCAGCCTCTTTTGCCTCTATCCTATTAGCACACCGCCTCTCCGCCACCCCCAGCCACAATCACACCCCCACCACCTCCTTCGCTCACCTCCACACCCAGGACCCTGCCCTTCTTCAGCCCATACACAGCCTCAGCCATGGTTCTCAGCCTCTTTTGCCTCTTTCCTATTAGCACAAGTTGCCAGTAACTACTGCATTTTAGCAAATATAGTAAAATGAGAGTGTACATTTCTCAAAGTTTCAGGAAGCGAAAGTATCGAAGAGCTGGACGTTGCCTTCCTGGGTGCGTTTTGTGTCAGTACTCACTCATTATTCCTAACAGGCCTAGTCCACCCTTTCGCTTAGCTCTATTCCATCCCCGCCTGTCATATTTCTCGTCTACTTCCTAATCTTCCTTTCATTCTGGACTTGATTGGTGGTGCTTGAATGGTGAATAGTAGAGAGAGAAGAAAGAGGGTCTGACAGGAGGCGGTGATAGTCCAGAGACGTCGCAGCTGCTTAGTCCGAAGAAGGGCGGGCGCAAGGGCTCCAGTAAGGCCAACTCCATCGCATCCTCCCTCAAAAGGCCCATTCACGGCCTCGACTCCGACGATGACGATGCAGCCCAACAGATCAAGGCACTCCTCTCATCCTCTCCTCTATCCACCTCAAGAACAAGGCGTGTGCAGTTCGTGTCTGCCTTCTCGATGGAGGACGACAGAGTGGGTCCTCTGCCCCTGTACACGACGACCCACCCGCGTCATGTGGCCTTGGAGAAGCGCTACAGCTCCTTAAGAGACCTGCTGGAGGACTTCTGCGCTCGCACCTCCAGCCACGGCATTCCTCATATCGGCGGTCTCCTTTTCTATCCACTTCTTGCTCCTGTCACATTGTCCCCCTCCTTCATGCTCCTGCCATTGTGCTAGCAGAAATGTACTGGCAAAAGTGAAGAATGAAAATGATTGAGAATCAGCGACGTTGACTGGAAAATTGTTCTGGTCCACGGTTTTCGTGAGCTGCTTCATCATCTTCGTCTACCAAACTCATTTTACCATCGATCGCTTCCTCCAGTACGGCACCATTGTGGAGATGGAGCTCAAGTTCGAGGCTGCGCCCTTCCCAGCTGTCACCATCTGTAACCTTAATCCTTACAAGTACATCCTTACATCCCCCCACCCTTTGGCCAACTCCTTCATACCACTCATATGCAGGCACAGTAAAGTGACCAGGATAAAAGAGGTACAACAAACACTGGACCAGTTTAACCAGGCCATAGACGCCAGTAGAACTATCGATCCTCAAACCAAACTACGTCGTCCTTCTTCTCCTGCCTCCGCCACGACGCCCATATTTTTAGGTTCTTGAAAGCAGCTAAGTGGGAGGAAGGCGAGAAAAGGGTTGAAGGGGGGCGGCAAGGGACAACAGAGGCGCCAAGGGCAAAGCGTCAGGTGCTGTTTGGGCCGATTCTGGTGCGCTGCAAGTGCCTTGAGCCGAGGGACAAATGCGTCCCCGTCCGCGACCCTGAAGACGTCCAGCCCTCCGATCCTCAGATCGGCGTCTGCATGTGCTTTGAGGCCCTCCCTCCACTACCTCTCATCTACAATACATCTCAAGCTTTCTTTTGTTGCAGGACAAATTGTCAGGGAACATCTGGCCTTGCTACCCGACGTCGGAGTGGACGGAGGAGAGGTGCGGTTCTTGTTCCATCTCCAACTCCTGTCCCTACCCCCTGGAAAAGTAACCAATTATGATTTTAAATCCCCCCACTCCTTCCCCAATTTGAGCTACTTTGAAGAAACAACAGAACAGGGAGCCTGAGAATTCCGTGCCTTTGCCAGACGGTGTCTAACTACTGCATGGTGAAACCGCCTGGTACCATCGACTGGTTTGACCCCAGCGTCACACTTAAGCCAATTACTCGCCCCTATGTCCCTGAACCTCCACCACGTGAAGTTGTGGAAGCTCTCGGCATGGAGGTCCCCTATTCTACTTCTTTGCCAGCTCCTGATTCATGGCTTTGTTATGTCGAAAGGGTTGCAGACAGTGCAAAATACGGGCTCCATAACAGCGCGTACGAAGGAGAATATCATCCTCATCGTGGCTTCGTTATCACCTGAAGAGCGCGCCATGCTTAGCTACGAGCTGGACGAATTCGTCTTCTCCTGCACTTTCAACATGGGCGACTGCCACTTAGACAGGTAGGTGCCCTGAGCTGGAAAGAAGTTTCCCAGGAAAGAGCTAGCAAGGATTTGTAGGGATTTCAAGCTGCAGCTGGACCCGGTGTTTGGGAACTGCTTCACGTTCAACTACAACGACTCGGTGACGCTGAAGAACACCCGCGCTGGGCCCATGTACGGCCTTCGACTCCTGCTTAATGTGAATCAGACTGACTACCTCCCTTCCACCGAAGCCGCCGGCGTTCGCCTCGTCGTTCACGAGCAGGACGATGAGGTTCTCGCATACTTTAATACTCTATCTCTCTTCTACTCTTCTTCCTTTCCAGCCATTCCCTGACACCTTCGGCTACTCTGCTCCTGTAGGCGCCATCTCCTCCTTCGGCCTCAAAACCGTACACCTTCCTTCAGCAGGCATTGAAAAGGCTTGAAAAGGAGAGGAGATGGTTGGAGAAAGTGGTGAGTCGATTGGGGCCTCCGTACGGGAAGTGCGTGGAGGGCTTCCGCCCCGAAGGCTACATCTACGACGAATTTTACTCCACTGAGGTAGACACCCTCCCCATCCCCATCCCATTCACATCTTATACGCCTGAGCTTTCGCTGGCTTTGCATGCCAAATTAATAGGGATTAGATTGTGTCCAGCAAATTTTGGTGTATCTAGATAGAGTCCTGAATAGTCGGTAACATATTTCCATTTGTATGTGGAAGGGTTGTCCTTGTTTTGGAGAGCAAGGGCAAAGGTGCGTCCATCGAAGTAAGACTCAGTTCTAAGCAATTGACAAGCCGTTTATTTTCTGCACTTTGTGCCTCGTCCTCACAGTTACACGTCCTATATGCTCCTTTTTCATGTAGTTGAGCAACCTTTTTTGACTCATTCTAGTTTCCTTCTCTCCAATCTATCCATACACTCAAAAGTAGTGACAATTAATTGCTCACTATTTCTCCCTTATTAACTCTTTTGAAATTGGGCTGACGGCATGATATGCGCTGAAACACTCGCTCGAGCCTACACACAGCACAGGCATTTGAGGGAGGATATGTGAGAAGCGGCTTTGCGAGCGATAGATGGACAGTGGAAGGGAGAGAGGATGAGAGTTGGTTTGAAGGGCTGTTACCGGAACTGCTTCCAGCAGCACATCGTGAGCCTTTGCGGCTGCGGGGACCCTCGATTCCCTCTGCCGCCCCTCACTCGCGCCTGCGCTGCTCTCAACCCCGTGGAGCGTATCCTCCCTCCCCTTTCTCTCCCCTTCCCATCCACTTCTAATTCCTCTCTTTCAGGCTCCTGTCTGGTGAACATGACGAAGTTGATGGGCGGCTTCTACAAGATCCAGGCGGACTGCAACTGCGTTCAGCCTTGCAAGGAGAACGTCTTCGAGACCGCCTACTCTGCATCCGCTTGGCCTGCCAGGAACTACAAGGTACTGCCTACAACCCTCTCATTTCCTCACCCAGCCTTCTCCCTCCCATTCAGACTGGGGAGTGTCCGCCCCACATCAATGTCAACGACACCAAAGCCTGCACCGAATACTTCAGGTCAACCAACTTTCCTGAAGCAGTGTGAAGGAAGAGTGAGAGTAGCTAGTTGTAGTGTGAACACAGCGTTCATAGAAATCTACTACGAGCAGCTGAACTTCGAGTTCCTGAGGGAAACCGAGGCCTACTCTGTCACTTCTTCAACCTTATCATTGAGCCATTAGCCGTAGCCAAATGTGGATTTAGATGGTGAACCTGTTGAGCGATTTTGGCGGGAACATAGGGCTCTGGATCGGATTCTCCGCCATCACGGCCATCGAATTTGTTGAACTCTTCCTTGAACTCTTCTACCTCTGCTGGTTCCGGTTATCACCTACTCTTCTTCCTTTCTTCCCTTTTCATCATCATCACACACCCTGTATAGGACAATAGCAAATGGCAAAATGAATCACTAGATTTGGTGGGGCAGCAATTCGTGACCCTCTATTGCCTCCGATAAGAGATGAAGAAAAGTGTTTTTCCATTGTTCTATATGTGCTTGTAAAGAGGATATGATGGGGCATGTATGGAGCATGTATGGAGATGTGGAGGGGGTTGGGAAGTGGGAAGCGGAGGAGTGATTGTAGGAAGCAGCGAGCAAAGGAGGCAAAGCGATCAGCGTACGAGATGCACTACGTGAACCAAGTGGCCAACAGTGGCCTGGTCTCGGTCAATCCTCCGCCGCAGCCCTCCAAAAGCTCCCTCTCCATACCCAAGATTCGCAGCTCCGAAAATCTCTGACGCACCGAAACTCACTCTCTGACTCTGACTGCCCTCCGCCACACTTCTCCAGTTGCCCACTTGTGATTTCTTGGGTCCAGCGCTTTCTTGCCTCTCTTCGCTATATTTGGCAACCATTCAGCATATTTTGACACTGGCCATTCTCATGCAGCCTTGCACAATGCCCATGAAGCCACTTCTCGTAGCAAACCAGCTGGAAAAATAAATGTGCAATTAGCATGCTAATAGATTAACTGCCATCTAGTTTTTATTTTCTGTGGCGAATTCACCCTTTATTGCGTTTATGACCATTTTTTTTACCAATGTTGATTTGGTGGCATCATAAGTAATGCTTTCAAAAGGTAGGGATAATTAAGCGAAGTGGGAGAAATATTGGAAGTAATCTAGTTCAATGTTTATCATAATTGATCAATTTTGTTCTTAAGATTTTAATTTTGATTTATCGACTTTGACCAAAAATATGTACCAGTGATATCTTGCGCTAAAATGAAAAATTTAAAATTATATTCAAGGTGCGCAAAAACTAGATAAAATTATCAGTTGTGTGAAAATCTTTAACTCTCTGGTTGGTCTTAAAGTAAGCAAAGGCTTCCGTATTATTTCCAGGTCATTTCAGGTTGAGAAACAAGATGGCAAGATAAAATATGTTTATAGTTCTCGTTTTCAGTTCAACTCAACTACAAAATGATCGTTGTTCAACTTTCATCGACTAGATCCATTCATTGCACATATGAAATGCAAAATTCGTTGAAAAAGTTCTTCTGAGCAGGATAAGCAGAAGTTGTGAAAGGAAAGCTTTTGTGAAAGGAGAGCGTTTTGAAAGGAGGCTAGGAGGCAAGAAGCGCAAGAAAGAGAGGAGAAAGAGGAAGGGGTCAGGTTGGACTGGAAGGGTTGGAGGCGGGTGTGATGTGGACGGTGTGATGAGGCTTGATCTGGAGGAGGACGTGGGCGGAATTGTTGGTGGTAGCTGCGGGAGGGTTGGCGGTGGGTAGGGAGGATGGCCTGGGCTGGGGCTGCTTGTGTCGAGTGGGTCCGGTGGAGGTCATGGCGTCGGGGCAGTTCTGGACGTAGATGACCTTGTTGTAGGCCTTCCAGCGGCGGAAGAGCTGGATGTACATCTTGCACTGCACGTACATGAACACCATCCCACCCGTGAACCCGATCGCCACCACCACCAGCTTCGTCCAGAATGGCCACTCCAGATTACCTGTCCCCATCCATCTCAGTCTCTCTCCTCATACTCAGAGTGGAGGGAGGGATTGATGGATTGATAAATATGGGGTGGGGAGGGAGGTTGATGGACCTGCGTTGATTTCCTCAGCGGTGCGATCGATGAGGACGTAGAGGCTCCAGACAACGCAGGTGATAGCAATGAGGTGGAAGGTTACGCTGCACAGGATCTTCCGCCGTTCCACTGAGGAGATGTCCAGCTTCTCCCACTGAGGAGTAGAGTATAGGTGAGGGAGGGGTTGAGAGGAGGGGGAGAAAGAAAGGCAACTCTTCGGAAGGGCTTGAGTTTGGTGTGCATGAGGAAGGAGTAGCGGCAGACTTCGCAGGAGCGCGTCTGGCTGGACTTGATCCACTGCTGCAGACAGCGCTGGTGTACCCATTCCAGGCTTCCGCTGCAGTAGCAGGGCGTTATCAGTGGACTCTCCGGTACACCTACAATCGTCTACCATCAATCTCCATGCAGAGAGAATGGTGGAAGTTTGAAGGAGAAGAAGGTAGTTTGGGGAAGTGACCTTCGCAGTGGCAAATGCGACAGATGTCAGCATTGGTGGAGGCGGTAGTGGAGCAGGCGCTGTCCGCGCTGGCTGAACGTCCCACGCCATCTGCCATGTAAGAAAGCTCCTTGGTGGGAGAATAGGAAAAGGGGAGGATGGTGAGACGGTAGAGGGTAGGTTGGGCGGCGGAAGAGGAAGGGGAGTCGGCGGTGGGCGGTGGCAGGGCCGTCTCTGCAGGGGCCACGTCCCGCTTCTTCCCCTTCCCCATCCCTCTGCAACCCTATCTCCATGCTCCAACTCACGCCTACCTCATTTCACACCCATTGCATTACTTCATTTGTGCATCATCATATTTTCGTTTGGAAAACGTCTGACCGTGAAAAAGGCGGAAAGAATGATTGATGAAAGCGAAGGATATGGAGATTTTAGCAGGAGGGTGAGAAAGGAAGAAAGAATTGGTAAGTGATGGTATGGGTTGGTAGTGATGGAGTGTGGTGGAGAGGCATTAGGGGCAGTGTGTGCGTGTGTGCTGAGAGTAGGCTGTCCGTCCCGTCTCTTCAGTGCATTTGCGGACGAGATGTGGTGCTGGAAACTCGCTAGAGGGCCCTTTGTGGTCCAGCCGCCCTTGACCAGCCTCCTGACCCCCAACACCCACTACCTTACCAACATCACCCACCGAACCAACACCCACCACCGAACCACCACCACCCACCTTACCAACACCCCCCCACCCACACTCCACCACCCACTCCCCTCTCTATGTCTTTCTATCTATATTAAGGCTTCCAACAGTTCTTCTAGTCTTTCAAGTGCACATTCTATTCTATTTGGAGCCTTGCATTAGCTTAGACGTGATCAGTTCTCGTGGAGCAGAGTGAGGAGGGAAGGTGAGAGGGGTTTGAGAAGCGTATGCTGAAGTGGACCTGTGCGGGAGCGTGGGGTTGACGGGGGGAAGGAAGGGGAGGGATTCTGCGGAGTCCCGTCGAGACCCAATCTTTGATTCCTCCCTCTTCCGCCTTCCTCTCCCCGCCTTCAAGCCAGCCCCTCTTATTTCTTGCCCTACCAATTTCCGCCGTCCTCAAACACGCGACCAATCTCCATTTCACCCTTTTCTACTACGCCTGCAATCTTTTACTGCAAATAACACAGAGCTTCAAAAGGATAGAGCCGCAGAAAAGTCACGTTGGGCTTGTAAAAAGAGAACGGGGATAAATATGGGAACAGCTGAGAATGGGAGTGAAGGCAGAAAAGTGGTTTGGAGAATGAGTGGAAAGAGTCCGCTGACAAGACGGGAGGAGGAGCCTTTCCCAGCCATAGACATTCCTCAAAAGACCTCTCCCGCCTCCTCCCTGCAAAAACTGCTTCCCACTGGAAAGCCTCTCCTCCCCTCCTCCATTCTTCCTCCCTCTTTTACTGCCTCCACAAGCTCTCAGTGGAACCATGCAAACAAGTCACCAGGAACTTGGCCTAAGCTGCCTCTTCTTTTCTGATTAGCCATGAGAGAAGGTGGTGGGAAAGGGGAAAGGAGGGAAGCAGTGGCAATGCAGCAAATCCATGGAAGCATGGAGATGGGCGGAGTGAAAAGGGGCCGTGAATGCTCATGCGCGGCGGGGCAATGTGAGATAGCTATTAGGGGCGAAGTGGGGGTAGCGAAGGCCACCCCATACATATGCGTGATGGAGGAGGCAGGGAAGTACGGGAGGTGAGGAGGAAAGGCGCTTCTATTTTCACTCCCCTCCTCCTCTGTTTCCTCAACCCGGCTCTTGGGCTATCTACAACAACTGACTACCAGCCTCCCCTAGCTTCATTAGCCCCTACCCTCCACCTACAGCCACACAAACTTCCGCCCCCCTTCCTTCCGCCGCTCTTTGCCCCTCCAATCCTCCTAGCTCCCCGCAGATTCAGTTAAATGCCTTCTCTTCTCGTAAATCAATCAGTATCTGCGTCTTCACACTCTATCCAAGCTAAAACTGCCTTGGCGGGTACTAGGTAGAAAAGGTGAACGGAGGGTGAAGGGGGGGGGGGGGGGTTGTGAAGACAGACGGAGGGTGTAGTCGGGTGCAGAGGGCAGAGCAGATGCGCACATGTCTGCCTCAGATTCTGCTACAGACGGGAATAAAATGGGGCGGAAATTGTGGGAGAAGACAGGCATTGGGAGGCTGAGAGAGATGATAAGCAAAGCCGCATCTAGTAGCCAACTTCAACAGCGGGGCGCCGGATATTAAGCCGATTTAGCGCTGCAGGAAGAGCTCCGAGATTAGGATTAGCCTCGTTCCCTTCCACCCAGCCTCCCTTCTCTCCAGCCCATCCCATAACCCCTCTCACCCTCACATAACCCCTTTCACCCTCCCATCTTCTACACAAGCATCGGCTCCATGAAACTGAGCGAAAATCAAGCTGGTCTTCAATTCTACGGACATGTTGGGTGGAAGAGGAATGAAAATGGTGGCTGGAGTGGGAAAGAAGGCAAGAGATGATTAGCGCCAGCTTGGGGCGGCGTCGGGATGGCGGGCGGGGGCAGGAGCTCTATGCTTGTGGCTGGCGGGGAGGGGAGGGAGGGCGAGGGAGGCTGAGAGGCGATCAATACTGGCAGGCAGTACCTACACCCAGCCAGCCTCGCTTGCTTCCTCCTTCCTCTCAAGCCTGGCCCCTCGCCCCCTCTGCCCCTGTCCATCTGATCTCGCTCCCCTTGGAGAGGAGTGGGGGGGGTGAGGGCAGGGGAGGGGAGGTGAAGGGAGGGGAGGAGGCCTCGCCTGCCCGCCATTTGCTATTGACGACAGGCTGCACGGCCTCTTTTCACTCCTCCCCAGCCTTTATGCCCGCTTCATTTGCGCCGCAGAGCCGTCAAAGAACTCAGCACCATCCCACCAACCCTCCTCCTACCAACTACCAACCTTCACATCAGCACCAGCTCCTCTTTCTCAGAATGGCTATAAAGCTAAAAAGTGAGTCATGAATTGATAAGACTTAGGGCTTTCTTGTTAACGTCAGGTGCAGCTTATTTGCCTAAGCTCGCATTAGCGAATAAGCAAAGATCCAAGAGCAAGAGACTTGGTCGTGCAAAAATGCAACAACATTATGATAACGTGACCTTATCTTATAACATCTTCATACTACATA
>JASANA010003006.1:0-25562 GCA_030248095.1 Ptycholaimellus sp. GST1_10
TACATGACTACTCTGCAACCTCCATCATCCATTCCTTTTGATGGCTCTGGAGATGGAGGGGGGTGATGGGTGGGGAGATCTACATGGCCCAGGCCACAGCCTTCGTGGGTGCTGCCAGATGCTGGAGAAGGAGATCGAGGACACCCTGGGTGAGAACAGCCTCACCAGCTTCCACTTCCACCTTGGCGCAGTGCATGCACCTTGGATGCAGGGAGGAGCAGAGAGGATGGTGCAAACACTGAAGGAGGCACTGCAAGTGCTGACCTGGGGATGGGCGCTGGACAATGAGCAGCTGCAGATGCTCATGCTCCGCCTTGCCACCATCATCAACAGCCGCCCACTCACCCACCCCGTCTCTGAACCAGATGATCTATGGCCTCTGCACCCTCTGGACTTCCTGCTACCCGGCTACCACCCACAAGCCTACCTACTCACCAAGCTTCCAACCCCTCAAGGCCAACAAGCCAAAGCCCTACGCCAACGCCTACTCTACCAAGCCCAAGCCCTCAAGGAGGCCCAAGGAAGGTGGAGGAAGGAGTACCTGCAGTTGCTGTGGGAGCAAGATGGCTGGAGGAGGGTGAGGGGTGGGCAGCCAGAGTGGATGGTGGGCAGCATGGTGTTCCTGGACGACGACAGAAAACGCGCTGACTGAAAGCTTCTCCACATCACTGCCCTCCATCCTGGCAAGGATGGTCACCTACACTACGTCTCAGCAAGGACGACAATGGGCCATGAGAGCACCTACCCAGTCCCGCGCCTGGTGTCCCTGGAGCTGAATGAGAAGGAGTTGGACAACAGCGACAGCTACAGCCACCAGTCCGCCTCCTCTCCCTCTTCCACAAGCGCATAGAGGGTCCCTGCTTGTGCTCCGGCACTTGCACACCCTCTACACTTGGTTCTCTGATTTCAATTTGATGCACACTGCTGCTGGGCATGGGGATTGCAAGGCTGGTGTGGGAGGAGCAAAGGAGATGCAGGGTGTGGGAAAGGAGGGCAGCTGGGCAAGTCAGGAATGCAAGATAAGGACTCCAGGCCTCGACTCCCCTCTGGACCACCCACCGCCATCTGCTCACCCACCTCTGCACACACTCCCAGCGCCCCTCAGCCCTCTCCAGGCCCTCAGCACTCTCAGACCCTACATTCCTGCCCTTTCTGAGAATTCAACTTCAGCTCAACTTTGGCTCAACTTCAGCTCAACTTCCTTCTCTTTTGGCCCATTGCTAAGCCTCATTTGTCTCTGAGCCCACTCCGCCCTAGCTTTCTTGCTCAAACCAAACTCTTTCCTCTTTCTCATCTTTGCTTTGCTTTTTGGCCAAATCGTTATGCAAAGTGACTGAGCTTGGGAGTGCTTCTTGCCCCCAAGCCTGAGTGTGTCTATTCCACTCGCTCTTTGCTACGAAGAGGCTGGAAAGGGGAGTTGAGGATGGGGAGGGGGTTGGAGGGAGGAGGGGGAGAGAGAGGGTGGGAGTGGGGGAGAAGGATTGTAGGCCCAGCCCCAGCTCACCTACCCCTCGCCCCCACATGCCTCTGCACACTTTTTGCTCAGCACATTTGCAAACACTCTTTTTTCTCAACTGCTTGAGATACCACTATTCTATTTCACCTCCTCTTGGAGCAGAAAATTTGCTTTTTTCATCATTACTATTTGATCAAGAGCTTTCCACTATTTCCTCGCCTAGGATTACTCAGCTTTTACTTCTCTTCTCTGTGATTGCTGGCTTATAGCCTTAGCATAAGATGCTTTCAGCCTTTTCTGGCCTTTGTTGGCGTGGAGTATGTGGAGGGGAATTACTGATTCATGCTGGTGCTTCGCTGCCTGAAATCCCTTGCTTTTGCAGCTGCACTCAATCTTTCCTTCCAGCTGCCTTTGACCCACTTTTGATCCACTGAGAAAAATACTACGTCCTAAACACTAAGGCACAGCCAATCAGGAGGTCTGCAATGCCAGCAGCCTCCACAACAACATACAGAACATACCGGGGTTGTGGGTGTCCTCTAGCTTTTTGGTATATAACGGGGGGGGGCCCTAAGTCTTTGGACAACTTAAGATCACTTTTTGAAAATTTATTTCTCCAACCACTTGAAACCTAGAGAGCTGTTTTTTGACCGCGAAGCAGGCCCGAAGGGCCCGCTTCGCGGTCTATACATGTGACTGGATTTTTGTCCATATATATATATGGACAAAAATCCAGTCACATGTATAGACCGCGAAGCGGGCCCTTCGGGCCTGCTTCGCGGTCAATTAATATATATATATATATATATATATATATATATATATTTCTATCTAGAATGGCTGGGGCCCTGCGAATTCTCAACGGATTTTGACAAACTTTTTTGACCGCGGAGCGGCCTGAAGGGCCGCTCCGCGGTCTATAGAGGTTACTAAACTTTTGTCCTCATATATATATATATGTCTGGAAATGCTGTACACGGGCGAATTCTCAACGGATCTGGACAAACTTTTTTTTCCTGAAAGGTAATAATGTTTTAGGAAGATATCGCAGGTAGGAAGCGGTCCCGGACTATTTGAAACATTACTTTTTTGGGTAGAAAGGTTGAAAATTTGGGTATGCTGTAAAATGCTCAATTCTCAACGGATTTTGACAAACTTTTTTTTCCCTGAAAGGTAATAATATTTTAGGAAGACCTGGAGGGGTGGAACTGGTCCCGGAGCATTTGAAACATTACTTTTTTGGGTAGAAAGTTTGAAAAATGAGGTATGTTGAGAATTGGCGAATTCTCAACGGATTTGGACTAACTTTTTTTTTGCTGAAAGGTAATAACATTTTAGGAAGATCTGGAGGGGTGAAACTGGTCCCGGAGCATTCGAAACATTACTTTTTTGGGTAGAAAGTTTGAAAAATGGGGTATGTTGAAAAATGGCAAATTCTCAACGGATTTGGAAAAACTTTTTTTTTGCTGAAAGGTAAAAACATTTTAGGAAGATCTGGAGGGGTGGAGCTGATCCCGGAGCATTTGAAACATTACTTTTGTGGGTAGAGATTTTGAAAAATGGGGTATGTTGAGAAATGGCGAATTCTCAACGGATTTGGACAAAAATTTTTTTGCTTAAAGGTAATAAGTTGTGGAGGAGGGGGGAGCTCCGCGGTCACCTATTGCGCTCTGCGCCATATACTTGTTTTTCCTGAAAGCTAAAGCTTGCCGCTTGAATCCTGGCAGGGTGGAACTGGTGCCGGATTATTTGAAACATCAAATTTTTGAGTCAAAAAAATTTTTCCCCAAAAAAAGAACCATTTTCTCCATAGTAACTGAACGGCTGAAAATTGCACAGACGAGTTGAGTTTTTTTGTTCACAATTCATACCTGCTGATTCTAAATATGTGCTTACTTTTGAATTTGGTTGAAAAACCACAGACTTTTCCTTTTGAGAGAAAAATTGTCGTTTTGAATGGCTGAAAATTGCACACAAGACTTGAGTTTTTTTGTTCACAATTCATAACTGCTGATTCTAAATATGTGCTTACTTTTGAATTTGGTTGAGAAACCACAGACTTTTCCTTTTACTGATATAATTAGTGCTTCGCGGTCACCTATTGTGCTTTGCACCATTATACTTGTTTCAAGCAGTACTTGCTTAGTATGTGCATAAACTGGCTTCGCATTTTGTTGCAGAGAACTGGAGTAATAACAATTTTTGTGAGGTCATTAAAAAATAAAACTGTCCCTTCATAATTTTTTTTCACCTGAATTTGAGGCTTTATTTCTTAAACCCAGCAATAACTTTGGAGCTCACATTTTACCACTATTTAAATCTAAGGGTCATTAACATTAACATAAAGTTTTATATATCCAGGTGTTTTCTATGTCAAGAAATTGCCTCCAATATACATCATACATTTTCCCAGTCCCTATGGTTAATGCCCACTACAACAGGACAGTCTTATTTTTAATGGCCTCACAAAAATTGTTATTACTCCAGTTCTTTGCAACAAAATGAGAAGCCAATTTATGCACATGCTAAGCAAGGTTGTGAATAAATCAGCTCTCTAGCTTTTAAGTGGTAGGAGAAATAAATTTTCAAAAAGTGATCTTAGGGTGTCCGAAAAGTGATCTTAGGGTATCTTAGGGTGATCTTATGGTGTCCCCCCCCCGGTATACACTTTTAATACCTGGGCTTTTATCTATGACAGACAAATGTCCCCAAGAAATGCAATTCCATTTGCGGTCCAGACCAGGAATGTATTTCCATTCCTGGTCCTCAATTTTCCATTCCTATAGCCCATATTTCCATTCCTCGGCTAAATTTTTTGCAATTCTTCTACGTTTTCTACAAAATTTTGTTTAAAAAGTATCAAACTAACTACATAGGGTTACGTAATGGACAATTCTGCATCGAATGGTGCCACTCGTTCTGCGTTGTATGGTGCCACTCATTCTCCGTTGACGCGAGTTTTCTGAAAAAAACACAATTTTCGCCCTTTTTTGTGAGGAATGGAAAATTTTTGGCACTCATTTCTCAGGAAAGGAAAATTTTTGGCACTCATTCCTTAGGAATGGAAAATTTTTGGCACTCATTCCTCATATATTTTCAGCATAAAATGACTCCAGGTAACCCAAAAAGATGCAAAATCTGCATAACTAAGTCTCACGAAGTAGCTAGGATGCTGTAGGCTGGATATCATTCATGTTCAGATTAATGCAATATGAACTATCCTGAATAAATGGTCTGACCCTTAACTACATACTTAGTGAAAATTAAGACTGGAACAAATTTTTTTCTACTTTTCCATTTCTAATCAAAAACACATCCTGTGCCGATCCACTCCATGGTCGAGGAAGAGGGATGGCGTAGTCTGTATCAATGCCGCTGGAAGAGTTGGTGAACAGTTTGATGTCGCCAAAGCGATGGACGGTGAGCTAGTGCGTGAAGCTGAGCATGTAGTAGAGCTTAAGCATCGTGTCTGCCACCACCAAGCCTTCCACTCTTTACTACATTCTAAGATTGACAAAAGTGTGGAAGAAGAAAGCAACTGAGGTTGAAAGGCAAAGTGGGTCAGCTAAATAGGAAGAGATAAGGCCGGATGGTCAAAGTTCAATGACGACATGCTAAAGCAGCACAGACTCCCCGCGCTCCGTCAATCACCAGGATTGGAGGAAGTCAGGGTTGCAAGAAGCAAAACAATGAAGGGGTACATCTAAAGGGATGGGTAGAGGATCAAGGTGAGGGGCTGGGTCCGTGTGCTTCAGCGAAGGCCCACCAGGCGCATCTCTTCCTCCATGCCCAGCTGGATCTGCTCAGGGTCGTAGAAGGTCAGCACCAACTTGGACCAGCATAGTGGAGCCGTGAAGGAGGGGCCGCTTGCGAAGACTTGCTCGGTCTTTGGGAGTGAATTGAGGGAAGGATGAAGTGCAGGGCAGCGTGTCCTCATCCTCATGTCTGTAGTAGGTGGGTGCACTGATGCTCACTTGCCGACGTGGTGGGCGGAAGGGAGGGAGAGGAGCTTGAGGCAGAAGAGTGGTGCTGTAAGGCAGGTCCTCTTCGTTCTGTTCTCCTCTCTTCCTCATCCAGCCTGTAAGACTGGAACCTGGCCCTGGCCCTTGATCAGGCCAGCACTTGCTGCACACGGAGACAACTGTGTTGACGATGTTGTCGAGAGCCACA
The DNA here is from genome assembly GCA_030248095.1 of Ptycholaimellus sp. GST1_10. Classification (NCBI taxonomy): domain Eukaryota; kingdom Metazoa; phylum Nematoda; class Chromadorea; order Chromadorida; family Chromadoridae; genus Ptycholaimellus; species Ptycholaimellus sp. GST1_10. The sequence continues at coordinate 5,627 of JASANA010003006.1, forward strand.
AGCCACAGCTCGTGAAGTGGGCGAGGTAGAGAATCACCGCGCAGAGACCGACCATTGCCACAATGGACAGAGCCACTCCCAGCATGAAGTAGATGGGCTGAAGAATCCTGTCCTTCAGACTTCTCACCTCCACCTCACTCTTCCTCTTCACCTCCTGAAGACCCTCTGTCATCGCGCCTATGATGCCCGTAGACGATCTGCTGTACTCCTTGATGTTCTTGCACACCTCTGCTGGCTCCCAGGAGAGATGACTGGAGAATTGGAGCATAGCCTCAACTTGCCGATCGATGCAAGGCATGTCAGCTGAGTAGGTGGTGAGGGCAGCAAAGGGTTGGAGAATGGGCACATTGTAGAGGGAGGTGCATCGAAGGTAATGTCAGGAGCTAGTTGGTGCAAGTATGGGCTCATCAGGTAGGTGGCAAAGAAGCTGCTGGTGAGGTTGTGGAAGTAGTCGCCAATCTCTCCTTCGTCGGTCTCGTCCACGAACTCGAACTGGGTCACCTGATTGCAGTGCACCTTGGGGCTGAACCAAGTCAAATCCCTACTGCCTCCCTCAGGCAGGTAGAGGATCTGCCCATTCATCAGCTCCACCAGCATGAACAAGGAGCAGAAGTTGTTTCCTGGCAGCCGGTGATAAGGATAAATCCTTTTCACTTCTGCCCTGTGGCATTGGCTCATGAAGATCATCAATCCTTTCACCTCGGCTGCAATGTCCTGATGTTTCAGCATCGCTCATAGACCATTGGTGGGGTTGAGGTAGAAGAGCTGCCTGAAGATCTGGTACTGATGCTCTTCCAGCACGCAGATGTGATGCTCATCCAGCAGACGACTTTTGTGGACAAACTTCATCATGGCCTCAACGATGAAGTGGAGCTTTGGAGAGACAGGATCAGAACTGTTCTTAGTCTTCTCCAGTTCTGACAGCCTATCGTGAATGGCATTGATGCATTTGCATTGATGGGCTAGGGGTTCCGATGGGTTCACTAGCCTCTTTTTCCGAGAGAACCCTAGAGCGGAACTGAGCTGGAAGCCTTTCAGCAGAAACTGGTAGTAGCGTGAAGGCTTCAAACCAATGCGCTTCATTCGGCTTAGCTCAGGTCCTAGGTCTCTCCTTCCAGGGTGCAGTGGCAGAGACGTGGAGGAGTTGATGCCACTTTCCTGCCCTACCGCAATCTGTGGATTCACCACCACCAGATTCCTATTCACCCTCATAGGAAGCCCTTCCTTGGACAACAGGACGTCGGATGGAAGGCACTTCAAGGCAGGCTGATTCCAGGTGTAGTCTGAAGCAGGGAGGTAGGTGGAGAAGGCAGATTGCAGGGATGGAATGCGGATGTGGTTCTCACCAATGACCTCCGCGTTGTAGGTGCCCTTGAGCTTGTAGGGGCAGAAGGAGAGCAGGGGGGACTCATCCCAGACGATGGTGTACATGATCTTCCTGCAGAACTCCTGCTTGGCATGGCACCCGGCCATGGAGCCCAAACTGGACACCACCGACTCGTGCTGCATGGCCACTTCTCCAATGGTGAGGATGAAGTTGAGGTAGGAGACAGTCTTGTAGCCCAACCACTCATAGACTGGGTAGGTGGTGGTGTTGGTGGAGTACTTGTAGGGGCCGATCTGGACCAAGGGGACGTCCCTGAAGTTCCAGTTCTGCCAGGCGGTGGTGCACTCGTGCAGAGCCACCTCTCTCAAGTCCTTCCAGGCTACCTTCGACCACTGGTTGAAGAACAAAGTGTAGGTGCAGTAGTGCTGATACTCGATCCTGCACCTAGCTGCTGGGACAGTTGGAAGGTGGTAGTGGTTGACGTAGAGATCGACGAGATGGTAGACAACCTTTTCCTGGACATGCTCCATGGCACAGTCGCAGTGGAAGTCCAGGTAGACGAAAGGCCTTCCTCCTGTCAGCACCTTAGGGCAGATGAAGAAGTCCACTCCCAGAGGAGGGGATGCTGCAGCAAATGCCGGAGGTGGCATAGGATCATGAGGAACTCAGACTGGAGGTGTAGGCAGCTGTGCTTGAGCGTTGGCGAGCAGTTGGCCAAGAGATGGGATGGGGGCAGCACTCATGCCGCCTCTGAAGCTCACTAAGCTCAGCAGTACAATCAGCATCCAGGGAAAGGTTCCCTGCCTGCCTACCCTCTCTCTCTCAATCCACTGAGGGGGCAAAGCCAGTGGCACCGACTCTGAATCCTCCTCTGTTGAGTGTCGACGAGTGTCGGAGCTGGGCAAGGAGGCATCCTGAGAGACCCAGCTGCTGAACTGCTCGTTCTGCTGGGCATCCGCGGGATCCTTGCCTTTCAGTTGCGCCTCGGAGTGATGACGGAAGCGAAGCTTCAAATGCTCCTCATCCCTGTAGCAGCCTTGGACCAGACCAAGGAACTCCTTGCGCAGTCCGCTGGGCTTCTGCTCCAGTCGCTCCTCCTGGAGTGAAAGCAGAGCCTGAGTGTCTCTAGGTGACCTAGGTGGGCGGATGTTGAAGAAGTCCTGGGTAGGCTGGCTTCCCAGGGCTGCTTCATCCAGAGAGTCGTACATCACTTGGCGCCTTCTTTCCGACTGGCGTTTCAGGATGCCTCTTGCAGGCTCCTTGGCGGGAAGGGTCCTGGGAGTGGAAGGGAGGGGGATGTCTTCCAGTCCTTGGAGGGCGAGCTGTCCATCGTCAGCGATCTCATTGCCAACCTCAGGTTCCAGGTCATGCTCTCCCTCTTCCTCACTTCCTGCTCCTACTCCCCGCAGTCTGGGCAGAACTTCTGGGGCATCGATGGCATTAGAGGCTGCGGGAGGTTTGTAGAGGATGGGGATGAGGTCGGAGATGTGGCGGCGCATCAACTTGTTGTGCTCACCACCTCCTTTCACCTTCTTCCTCACCAACACCATCGCCTCCTGTGGCTCCAAAAAGCAAGAAGGCAGCAACTCTACTAAATGGCCCAGTTTGAAGGAGTGTCTAGGAGCATTGTCCTTGCTGAGCCACACCAGCTCTCCTTCCATGGGCTCTCGCTGAGCCTCACCCTTCCTGGGCTTATAGTGGTTCTTGCGCTCCTCGAGCAAGACCTGAGGCAGGTGCTCCTTGAACTCCTGCCAGAGCTTGGCCAGCTGGTGCTCGTAGACCTTCAGGACCTTGCCCCTTGCTCCATACAGCTCCTCCGGGTCCTTGACCTCATTGTCCCAATCAGGAGGAAGAACAAGGTTGAGTTGAGGGTGGAGGAAGTGTGCAGGGGTGACCACGGAGCTGGACTCGCCGTAGGCGAAGAGGGGTCTGCAGTTGATGATGGCCTTGGTCTGCACCAGCAGGAGCATCACCTTGTACTCCTTCAGCTTGCTCCGGACCTTCAGCACCTTTGCTGTCAATCCCACCATGTTCTCCACCGAACCGGCAGAAGCTGGATGTGTGGGAGGGATGGTGCACAGACAAATGTTGTTTTTGGCAAAGAAGGTGGTGATGGCCGGATTGTCGGCCTTGAGCTCACCCAAGCTGGCCTTGCCAAAGAGAGATCTCATGGCCCAGAGAAGAGGTTTGGTGTTGTTGCAGTAGACTTGCCTGGGGAAACCAACCCTGGCCATGATGGTGGCCAGGCCATTCGCGATGCTCTGGCCCTCCAGGTCCAGGATGAGCTGGAGCACCACCACCCGCACCACCTGGCAGAGATACACCAAGATGTATCCGGTTCTCTCCACCATCAACTCCTTAGCCTTCTCGTACTTTTGGTAGGGCTCCAGTTTCTGTTCAGGGTCTCTGTAGACCTGGATGTAGCTGATGGGCCCTTTCAAGTCAATGGACACATGCTGCATGGCACAGGCACTGTCAAAGCGCAGAGCAGGGTATGGGCGGAATCGTGGAGAGGCGAAGGGCATTGCCTCAAACCTTCTGCAGATGCTGCACAGCCTGATGAAAGACTGCATCTTTCGGATAGCTGATGTTATCCAGTAGTGCTTCCGAAAGAGTCCTGCTGTCACTCTCACCTTCAAGTGTCCTGCCAGTTTGTGGAAGTGGAGGACTAGGAGGACTGTGAAGGGGTGATCGTTGGGAAGTAGCAGGGGGTGTTTGGCGTTGGCAGAGATGTTGGCCATAGCCAGGTGGCTGCCACAGCGGAGAAGTCCGGACTCTCCTAGGAACAAGTCCAGGTCGTGGACCATGTTTGCCTCCGCCGATGGCAGGCATCCCTTCTCCTTCTGGAGGACGGAGATGATGGGCTTGTAAGCCTTCATCTGGAGGTGGCGGACCCAGAGCTCCTCCAAGGCCTCCTTCTCGTCCGCCGTCACCACCACTGTTCCTGGATTGGGCAATCCTTTAGCCTTCCTCCAGGCTCAACGTACGTAGGCAGTGACTCGCAGGAGGGTAGACAAGCCTCCTTTGTGGAGGTATTGCTTGGCCTGCATGTGGAAGTGGCCGGGGAAGCTGGCCTCAACAACCAGCTTGCGCGCGGAGTTCACCATGATGTGGTACTTGGGCCCAAAGCTCTTCTCCTCCTGCTTCCATTCCAGAGGAGCCAGTCCGTCTGCCTTGTGGGTGGGAGGATCCCAGTTGGGGAAGTGGCAGGCCTCTCCCTGCGCCCAGCTGGGTCCGTAGAACCAGAGGCAGAAGTTGTCCCTCTGCATGTACTCTGCAAAGCAGATGCCTCTGGAGGCAAGGTCGGCTGGGTTGTCCTTGCTCCTGACGTGATGGAGGGAGAAATGGAGGGACTCCTGCAGGCTTCGGATGTTGTTGATGTGGTTGTTCACGTAGGTCATGGGTCCGCGGCCAAGGTGGATCTGCTGGAGCGCGATCATGCTGTCCATGTAGACGCGCTTCTCCACCATGCCAATGGAGCTCAGCAACTGCTTCTCGACAAATCGAAGCAGTTTCACCGCCTTCTCCACTGCCAGCAACTAGAGTTTTGGCATGTCTTCCAGGTGTCCTGGATTGGGAGAGGCTTTGGAGAGGAGCAAGGTGCAGTAGGCCCTGCTGCTGATGTCCCGACAGTTGCCGCACTCGTCAAGGATGCTGATGGGGATGGGTCTGGAGGCAGTGGAGGCAAAGGAGTACGCATAGCAGCAGCAGTCGTGTGCCTTGCCGCTCGCGTCCGCGAAGGCCAGCAGCCAGATCTTGGACTGCGGAGACCAGGCTGCCCTCCTCTGGATCTTCACTGAAGGCAGCCCTTCCATGTCCTCAAGTGCCTCCTTCCACCAGTCCTTGTACAGAGCAGTGACACCGTCATCCCAGTCGTATCCATCCGCCTGTATCTGGCTGAAGAGGAGCTTGGCAAGGATGATGATGGGGGAGTGAAGCCCATGTGGGTCAAAGCGACGGGCAAAGGTTTTGATGACCATCCGTTTGGTGCAGGGCCAGAGGGTGAAGTTGATGTCTGTCTGGCTGATGTAGAAGGCATCCAGGACGATGTCCCAGCCGACTCCCAGCACCTTCACGCCCTCCATCTTCCCCTTCTCCTCCTCGGAGAGGCTGGTGTTGAACACCTCGCTGTTGCTGATGAACTCGCAAAGGTTCATCTTGGCAGCGTCGAAGATGGTCACCACCTCCCGCTTCTTCCTCATCGCCTCGGTGATGTTGGAGGCGCTGAAGGTGATGTTGTCAACGTAGATCAGGGACTGGATCTCCTTCGCCAGTTCTGATCCTTCCTCCTCCAGGAACGAGTTGATCACCACCTGGAGGACCACAGGGCTGCTTTTAAACCTGAAACCCACGCGAGTGAGTCTCAGGTAAGCATAGTTCTCAAAGGATGGCAGCTGCGTAGGATCTCAGAGCCAGATGAACCTGGCGAGGTCTTTGTGTTCCAGGAGCAGCAGTATCTGGAGAAACACCTTCTCCAGGTCCCCCACCACCAGGATCTCAGAGAAGCGGTAGTGGAGGAGGATCCCCATCAGGGACCCCAGAAGCTGCGGCCCAGTCTACAGCAGGTCATTGAAGGCCGTGTTGGGCAGGACCTGAGCAGTCGGGTCCAGGACTGGGCGGCACTTCATGTGCTGCGATGTGGACTTCTCCACCGGGAAGCATGGGAGGTAGAACACCTGATGGTCCTGGCACTCCACCTCCTCCAGGGGCACTTCTTCGGCATAGCTGGCCTCCACCATCTGCTGGATGGAGAGGTGGAAGGCCTCTTGCAGGTTGGTCCGCATGTCAAGCTTCCAACAGAGGCTGTGGAGGCAGTTGAGCGCCTCATTCTTGCTGTCCCTTGCGCCTTCTGGGAACCTGCCGTCCCTGAAGGGAAAGGGAGCCATGAATCGCCCTCCGTTGTTGCGCTGCAGGTCTTCTTTGAAGCGCTGTAGGGCTGCAGCATGAGCATCCTCCTGGATCTCATCCTCCATGAGCCCCTCGGACTCCAGGGTGTAGAGTTCCTTGAGGTTGCTGCTCATGCTCGCATTCACCAGCATGGTGGCTTCCTTCTTCTGCCTCCGGGAGAGCATCACCTCCAGCTGAGGTGCTCCGATGAGGAGGTGTCCAATGGGGGAGTTGTTGACCAAGAGGAAAGGCATGATGTTGGCCTCTTGATTCATCTTGCCCAGGATGAGGCTGCCGACATCCAAGCCGATCAGGATGTGCACCAGCATGTAGGCAGAGCCCTGCTTGGGTGGCATGTTCTCGATCCCTGGGAACTCTGCTGCAATCGCCTCCCACTCGTCCGGAGAGAGAGATGGGAGCATCTTCATGGGCAGGCAGATGTCCTCCAGTACTCTGGCCTTGAGCTCCATGGAGAAGCCATTGGCAGTGCGTAGGTGCATGCTGATGATTGCCATCCATCTCGGCTGTCACAGAGACTCTCCAAAGACTCCCACGTTCACTACCTCCTCTCCTACTACAGGAAGGCCAAGTAGCTCTGCGGTGTGTTTCTTGATGCAGGTGATGTGGGAGCCCATGTCCAGTAGACAGTTCACAGTCTCAGAGACAGGGCTGTTCTGGACGGGTGAGGAGGTCACTTTGGCGTGGAAGCGCAGGATGATGGCTTCATTGCAGTTGTTGAGGGAGTTGGAATAGCTGGTGACCGATTCCGTCATCGTCGTCATCGCCATCAGTAGCAAAGAGCCACCTCCAGGTCTCGTCTCTCCTTTCTTGCCCTCCTTCTGCCAGGCATCCTTCTTCTGAGGTTTGTGCTGGGAGGAGGATGGACGGGAAGATGAAGGGTATGCCTTCTGCTGCTGCTTTCCTTGCAACTGACGCTGTTTCTGCAGTCATTGCTGTGTACCCTGCTGTCTGCCAGCAGGCGAGGAGTCAGGGTAGGTGGAGTAGCAGAGGGAGGAGTGGTGGCTGGCACTGTCGCAGTGGCTGCAGTTGTATGGGCTGCAGCATTGAGCCACCGTGTGCCCCTTTGTGAGGCAGCGGTAGCAGCAGTTGTACTTGGTGATCTGGTCCTTGCGCTGCTTGGCGCTCTTTAACTGATCGCAGTCCACTGGTTTGTGCCATTGCATGCCGATGGAACAGGACTGCTCCGGTTTGCCACCAGAGCCCTTGCCACCGTCTTTCTGCTGGGAGATGGAGATGGGAAGGATGAAGGGGGTGGAGTAGAGCTGTTTCTTGGATGGCTGCTTGGGGCGGGTGGAGGAGGAGGATGAATTAGAGAATGCGGTGGGCTCCAAAGTCATTGCCTGCAGAAGCATGCTCTTGTTGCACTGTGCCTCCACCTCCTTGTTGAGCACCTGGATCAGGTTGAACAGGGTGACCTGATGGGAAAGGAGACCTTGATTGGTCAACTTTTTGGTGACTGAGCTTGCCACCCTGTTGCTCAACTTCTTCATGGTCACGCTGACCAAGAACTGCAGCTGTGCTTCCTCCATCTTGCACTGCTGGGCAAGGAAGAGGTAGAGGTTACGGAGCTTGTCCCGGAAGGACTCCAGCCCTTTGAAGTCCACCCCAGGAAGTGACTGGATGGAGGCCAGGGCCTCCTGTACGTGCACCATTGGATTGTTGTAGGCATCTTCTAGCACCTTCATCGCCTGATTGTAGCTGCCTTCCATGCTCTGCAGGGACTTGATCTTCTCAGCAGCTGATCCTTTCAAGGCCTTTGAGAGGTAGATCATCCGTGTTGCTGGATCCTCCACTTGCTGGTCAATCCAGAGCTTCCAGTGTTGCTTCCAGGTGGGGTACTGGATGTAGTCCCCTGAGAAGAGTGGGAGCTCGAGGGGTGGGAAGTCCCTGAGGCTGGCGGCACCGAGCTTGAGGGCGATGCAGTCCATGACGCTCTCGATGCCCTTCATGAGGCCATCAAAGGAGACCTGGCTCAGGTTGCCGTGCTGGTTCCCACTGGTCCCGCCAGAGGTCTCCTGGGGCTGAGAGGGCGGCGCTGTGCTGGCCCCAGGTCCAGCTCCCTGTCCTCCTCCACTTCCTTCCAGTGACACCAAGTTCACTGTCACCGACACCAGGTTCGTTGCCTCCTTGTGGATGTTGAGGCGCAGACCTGGAGTTGGGCAAAGGACGAGTGAAGAGATCTGCCCAGGATCTACCACTGGGAGAAGATGATGAAGCACTGGGTGGAGGGGGGTGCCACGGAGATGCAAAGAGCCTGGCTCCAATCGAGCTTTCCCTGCCAGGAGGGGCGATGGGGGTCTGGTAGGGATTGTTGATGGGGGCTGGAGGCATGAGGCCAGAGGGTTGCTGCAGGGGAACTTGATTCCGGAGCTGCTGTACGAAGTTGTCCAGCTTGGCATCGTCCTGGCGGCCGTTGGCCAGGTGACCCTGGGTCTGGGCCTGTTCATGCTGTGCCATCATCTGATACTGCAGAGACTGCCTCGCTGCCGCCGCATTCATAGCCACGGCATGCCAAGGATCCTGCTGACATCTTCCATCCCTCAACTCCATCCCTCCTCCTCCCAGCTGCGGAGTAGGAGAGAGTGTGTTTTGAGGAGGGGGCAGAGGTTGCAGATGACGGGTCTGTTCCGGTCTGCTGATGGAGGTGGCATGAAGGCCTGCGGCGAGGACATCCGTGTCCATCTGGAGCTGATGCGGGGGTACAGGTGCTCGATGATGGGGCGTTGCTCGCACCGGCATGAAGGGGTCCAACTCCCACCCAGCTCCAGGAAGTCCTTGGCCAGCTCCAGCAGCAACTGCTCCAGGTTCCTGCCGCACTGCCAGAGCTCCTGCTTGAGACTGCTGTGCGGCTTCTTTGCCATCTCCTCCTTCCTCCCACTGATCTTCCTGCCTGTCAATGCCTCGCTCATGCAGCATGTCTCTGACGCTGTTGTGCCAGGTCATGAGGGTGCAGATGAGATGGGGCTCTCTGAAGAGTTGGTGACGGAGGGTGCCTCCTCAGCTCCTGGAGCGGAAGCGGAGGTAGGCCAAGTTGGAGTGGGCGCGCCTTCTCCTTCCCCTCTCCAGTTCCCGTTCCTCTTCCACCGAGTGCATGGTGGTGTCCAGGGCCTGTGCGCCCTCCAAGGGGCCAGCAGCAGACACGGCAGACACCATGGATGCATCAGCTGGGGTGGCGGTGGCCATAGAGGCATCCCTGGAAGGGGCTAATGAGGGGGGAGCAGGAGCTGGATGACCAAAGGGTGCCAAGGCCATTGTTCCAGCAGGGGCCTGTAGTTCCTGTAGGCCCGTTGGGTTCGTCCATGGTAACGTGGCTCCTGTGGCAGTACCCAGGCCAGGGGTCAGCCTCTGGGGCGTGGAAGGAGCAGGATGGGGTGCTGGAGACGCGTAGGGGACAGTCTCTGGCACTGCTGGAAAGGGCGGGAAGGCAGGCTGGCCTGGAATCCCTTCAATGGCCCTTGGGGGGTCAAAGCGAGGAGGGTGGAAGCTGAAGGGGGCCTGGGTTGGGAGGCCAGGCATGTTGGCTCTTCCCATCTGGTCCGTGTGAGAAGTGGGGGAAGAGGGGCGGCTGGGGGTCCCAGAGCGGTAGGATGGTGGTGGCGAGAAGAGATGAGGGGGAGGCAGCCAGAGATTGGGTGGGAAAGGAACCGGAGCTCCTACCTCACCTCTCTGCACCACCTGGCCAAACTGCCATGGCACCACTGCCAGAGAGGTGCCCTGAAGGCTCTGAATCCCTTCCTGGTAGCTGATGGCCATCGGCAATCGCTGCATTTGAGGAGGGGAGCTGTGAGGGCGCATTGGAGTGTTCCCGTAGACAGTCCTTGGGGGTGTTGTCAGGCCCTCGTGAGGCATTGGCGGACATGCAAGGTGTCCAGGTTCCTGCGGAACCAGAGCTTGTCCGCCAGCATGTTGTCCAGGGCTCCCAGGAAGTCCAGCTGGTAGAGGCGCTGGTCCGCCTGAAGCCACAGTTCCGAGTGGGCAAGGAACTACTGCCCTCTCTCTCTGCAGACGCAGAGCGATGGACTCCAGGCCTTCCTCCAGTGGAAGAGGAGGCAATGTTGCTGGGAGAGCAGGCTGCTGATCCTCAGGGCTGCAGGGCTGTGTTACTCCTGCGCCACAAAACAGAGAAGCCTGATCCACCTCAAAGGCCACTCTGCCAGCCTCCTGTAGCATGGCTTCCAAGGCATTGATCCTTTCTGCCAGCCACACCATGTGAGAGGTGACCTCCTGATGCTCCTCGGAGTCAGGGTTCAGGGAGTTCAAGTAGTTCCTCAGGTGGTAGAGCTCGAACGTCACCCATGCATACTCCTCTGAGACCTCCTCATAGGCCAGCACCTTGTCCTGGGACTCCTGAGGCGTGGCAGAGGAGTCTTCAGTCGAATCCATGGGGGCGCCGGGTTTTGAGGCTCCATCCACTGAGGTCCCTGTCCGGGACCTCCTGCTGTTGCTCCTTGTTCAGGCGGGCTCCCTCCTCCAGTCTGTCATCCAGGAGGTGCCTCAGTCTTCGCCTCTCCTCCTGACTGCACAGTCAATGGTGATGGTTCCCTGCTGGCTGGAGAGAGTTTCGAGGAGATCTCCTTGTAGGCAATGAGGCACTGATTTTCCAGCCCTTTGGCCAGCTCAGAGCCCAGGACCTGGGCAGCTGCCTTGCAGTAGCTGGTGATGGTGGAGGGTTCAAAGGTGCCCTGAACAACAAGCTGAACCATCAGGTTCTGCCAGGTGTAGCCTTCTCGCTGGGTGCACTGGCGACAGCAGTAGTGGGTGCCTCGGCATACAAGCATAGAGTTGAGGCGCTCCATACCAGCTGCATGGTCTCCTAGGAGGCCACCGGTCACTTCATCCATTGTGCAGGGTGCACACAAAGGTTGCATGCACTCCCTGCACTGGACGACCAATTTGCTGGGAATTGGATTTTTGCATCTTCCGCACTTGAGCTCTTCTGTGCTCTGCATTTCCGCTTAAAGAGTCATTTCTTAGCGAAAGTGACAGTGAGGAAGGAACGCGTGTCCCTATACATGCCTACAGCTCAGGCTCAGTCTCTCTATCCTCTCTGCGATTGGGATTATGGGGGCTCTCTCTCTCTCTCTTTTCTCTCTCTTTAGGTTTTGAACTTGATTGAGATGATTTGTTAGTCCTTGAATTGTGGCGATTGGCGGGTTTTGATTGCTGGATTGTGAGAAGTCAGCAATAGGAGGCTATATTTTCTAGAACAGCACTGCTAGACTATTGCACTACTAAACAGTACTGTTGCAGATGAGAGTGCGGAGGCACTCCATCAGAGCTTCCCGCTCACTAGAGAAGAGGGGGTTTGGGACAGAGAAAGGAGGGGGGAGCATAGAAGCTGCTGGCCCCGACCAGACGTCCTCCAGCCGCAGTCCCTCCGCCTTCCAGGCTGGGCTCTGCCGATGCTCACGGCTTGATGACCGGGGGCGGCTTCAGCTTTGCTCCCTGTGGTAGCTTTCCAACCGCCTGCTTGAAGAGGCAGTTCCACGGGCGGGGCCGAGCTTCAAGAAGCAGCCTCTTTCAAGATGCAGTAGAGAAGAGTGTGCTGAGTAGAGGTGCAGTGCCGATTCAAGAAGAGTGTGCCAGGAGATGTGCAAGTAATGTGAAAGAAAAGGGGAGGTTGTTTGGGTACCTTCCGCTTTCCCCACGACATCTCGTGGGACTTGTCCCTGGGCGAGCAATGATGGGGGTGGGGGCTGGGTGGCCTGCCTTTGGGGGAGGCCTTGGCCGTGGCCCCATGGTGGGAGGGCAGGGAGGCATGGACCTCCTGCGATGCGCAAGACGCTGAGGGAGGGTGGAGTTGGAAAGGGGGATTGGAGGGCGACTTTGGTGGTGGGTGACCTTGGCGGCGATGGAGATCTCCACGTAGTGGTTGGAGCGAGACTCCGTGCCGGCCGTCACCGCCCTCTTCTTCTCCTCCTTCAGCACCGGGGCCCTGGCTTCCTCCCTCCCCTCCTCCTCCATGGCATCCTCAGCCTTAGCTTCAACCGCTGCCAGCTCCTGCTGCACTCGATTGATGGCCAGATTGCCGGTGGCAGAGTTGAAGCGGAAGGGAGGGAGGCCGACAAACTTCTGGTTGATGGAGGTGATGTGTTCGTAGATGTCAGCCAGGGCCTTCTGGTGGTTGGCGCTGTTGTCCAGCTCCTTCAGGATGTCTAGGTGCTCCTGGGGGGAGAACTGGGTGGCCGTCAGCATGGCGTTCTCGGCCTCCAGCTGCATGAGGCACTGCTGCTGGTCCACGGTGTTGGAGAGGACATGGCGGAGATGGCCCACCTCCTTCTCCAGTTGCTGGTTCTGGGCTGACAGCTCCAAAACCTGCAAACTGAAGGGGTGACCTTGGGGTGCCTTCATACTCTTGTAAAGGTTGGAAAGGCGTTTTCTGGTGGCTTCAAGGTCCTTGCCAAGGTCCTGGTTGAAGTCGCGGAGCCTTTCGTTCATGCTGTAGACCTCCCACATGTCCTGGACCTCCTTCTTCAAGAGGTCCCTCTCGGCTTCAGACTGATGCAGCATGTCCTGGAAGATGCCGATGATGTCCACGCAGCAGTGATGGACCTCCTCCACTGTTGCCAGTCTCTCCTCCGCGTCCTCCTTTCCTTCCACCTCCCTCTCCAGCACCCACTTAGGGAGGCTGTGGAGCCTCACAGCCTCCACCCTACAGCTGCTCAGATGGGATAAGATCCCTACCCGAACGGCATCGGAGACCTTGTCCGTGAGTGGGGGAGGGAAGGGCTCCTCCTTGGCCTCCTCCTTGGCCTCCTCCTTGGCTGCTGGGGTTTCCTCGGCGGCTTCCTTGGGGTCCTTGGCGGCAGGTGGAGGGGGCGGCGGGGCACCCTCCAGTTCCGCCTTGGCTCAGCGGTCTGCGTTGGATGGAGGGGGAGGCGGGGGAGGGGGAGGAGAGGACTTCTCCGGGGGAGGAGGGGGACGCCAACCTGGGACAAGCTTACGCCACTCCTCTCCATTGGCTCCCTTCAGCGCCGGCTTCTTCTCCTGCTTCTCCTCCTTGGAGGATGGTGGGCAGGGGGAAAGCGGCACCAATTCCGGAGTCTTAGGAGGGGGAGAGGGGGGAGGTGGCATGGCGTCATCCGGGTGGATGGGCTTGATGGGTTGGGTGGGGTTGTAGGCCACTGAGTCAGGGTCGCTGTGGACGATGACCTCGATGCACTGAAGAGGAGGATTGGCATCCTCGGCCTCTTCCTCCTCCTCCTCCTCCATCAGCTCCTCTGGTGCCTCATCCATGATGATGAGGTGGTCGCTGTCAGCAGAGGAGTCCAGCACAGCCTCATCCCCTGACACCTCCTCTGCTCCATCCTCCTGGGCAGCCTCGTTTTCGGTCTCCTTCAAGGCCACCTCCACTACTTCCAAGGCCTTCACCATTTTGTTTGACTCCTCATCTCCTTCCACTTGCTGCCCATACAGCCAAGTGTGTAAGTCATGGAGATCAGGAGAGGCCTGATGAGGAGGAAGAGAGGAATGGACTTTGTCGGCAGAAGTGGAGCTCAGGGAGGACTCAGACTTGGAGCCGGGGTTAAGGGCTGGCTTTGTCCGCTTCATCATCTTCTTCACCGTCTCCACCATCTCCACCACCTCCACTGCCTCCAATGCCTCCACAGGAGCATCCGGTGCCGAGGGCTTCTTCACCACCTTCTTCTTTGCCTTGGTGGCCTTCTTCAAGCTGGAGGATGACTGGAGAACCTTGGAGGGCTTGGGGGTGGGCTTGGTGGGACGCATGGCACACATGATGAGCTTGGCAGAGTAGGTGAGGCGGAGCTGTGAGAGAGAGAGAGAGAGAGAGCAAGTGAGAGACTGGCCACCGCAAGCCCTTTTTATGGGAGTGGGCGGGAGCTGATTAAAAGCCCTCAAGCAGGGCCCGCCCTAGGTCAGGCTTGTTTGGTTACAAGATAAGCTCTTGCAACTGTTGAGTTGTGGGGGGGGGGGCCTCTTTGAGGAATGGCCGTCCAAGCACCTGTTATCAGGTGCTTGTACCCATGGAGTAGTAGTAGCTCAAGCGCACAGGCGCTGCTAGTGCTCTTCTCCTGCTCTGTAGGCAAGGGACAGGCCCGTCGACCTGTTTACCTTGCAACCCCTGGACTCAGCGCAGCCGTCACTGTATACTGAGTTGAGGACTGTTGCAATCAGTGCCTCCTGCAGGGGGCATGGACAAGAGAGTGGAGGAACACAAACCTAGGCTCACTGAAGCCTAGTTCAGATAAGCCTGTTTCACTGCAAGCAGTTGAAAGACGCTTGCAGCATCACTGCTCCCTTTGCAGCAAACAAGCTGAAGACGCAGTCCATTGACTACAAAAGCAAAAAAGCACCGAAAAGATTTTCAAATGCCAATCGCTGCTCCAGTTTCGAAGGCTGAAGCAAAGAGTACTGGCTGGGGTAGGCTAGCAAAACATTGCCAGCTGGCTGGTGCAAGATAGTTGAACTTGAGTGCTCAGGCCTGTCACCTCCAGAAGGCTTTCGGAAGGCGAAAACAAGGGGAAAGGTGTGCACTCCTTTCGTCCTGGTCTGGATGCAGGCTGGTGTTGACTTTGGCGTGGAAGCTGCAGCTGATGCTGCTGTCGGTGAGGTCAATTGCAGGGGTCCTGGCTGAAAAGCCGGAAACCCGACAAACTGCTACCAAGCGCTGCGCCAATCCACTCCATGGTCAAGGAAGAGGGATGGCGTAGTCTGCATCAATGCCACTGGAAGGGTTGGTGAACGGTTTGATGTTGCCAAAGCGATGGACAGTGAGCTAGTGCATGAAGCTGAGCATGTAGTAGAGCTTAAGCATCGTGTCCACCACCACCAAGCCTTCCATTCTTTACTACATTCTAAGATTGACAAAAGTGTGGAAGAAGAAAGCGACTGAGGTTGAAAGGCAAAGTGGGACAGCTAAATAGGAAGAGATAAGGCCGGGCCGTCAAAGTTCAATGACAACATGCTGAAGCAGCACACATCCAATGGGTATCAATCGAAAGCTAGTGATGCAGCGAGTGCAGAAATGAACTTTGTTTTGCCAATTTTCAATTGAAATTTTGCAAAATTTGACATTTAATAGTTGAGGAATGGAAAATGGAATTTCAAGGTATGAAAATTTGCAACAATCATTCCTCATGTTTTTTTCAGCATAAAACGACTCCAGGTTACCCAAAAAGATGCAAAATCTACATAACTAAGTCCCACGAAGTAGTTAGGATGCTGTAGGCTGGATATCATTCATGTTCAGATTAATGCAATATTAACTATCCTGAATAAATGGTCTGACCCTTAACTACGTACTTAGTGAAAATTAAGACTGGAACAAATTTTTTTCTACTTTTCCATTTATAATCAAAAACACATCCAATGGGTATCAATCACCCCGGACCCGGACCCTATGCAGTTAGTTTGATACTTTTTAAACAAAATTTTGGAGAAAACGTAGAAGAATTGCAAAAAATTTAGCCAAGGAATGGAAATATGGGCTATAGGAATGGAAAATTGAGGATCAGGAATGGAAATACATTCCTGGTCCGGACCGCGAATGGAATTGCAGAATTCCCCAAATGTCCCTTCCCATGGGGACTCCCACCCCATTTGATAGATGATGCATGTGTTTTAAAAATTAAATGGCAGGATTGCTGTGAACCTAAGCGAGGGTAGCAGTCTCTGCTTCGTGGGCATTACCCCGGACCCGGGCAATGTGACGAGCATTTACGCTAACTTGAACATCGATTTTCAGCAAGGCCAAGACATCGCATTCCGCTTCAACCCCATTTTTAAAGTTATTTTTTTCTTTCCAAGCTTCTTCACTATATACCTGCTCCTAGGGACAGCAAAAAAGCCGCATTCAACAGTCTACTCACCAGTTAGCATATTTATGTGGTAAAAATTTCAAAAATTCAAAATTTGAGCTAAATTCGCTTTTTAGGGCCAACAAGAACAATATAATTTAAAGCCAAAGAAGATCAGTTCTTATAGCTATGCGCTTAGTTGAGCGGTTAGTGCGGTTTGTGGAATTCCAGAGGAGCAATGGTGTGGATAGTTCTCAAACCAAGTTATCGGTGAAGATAAACAATCAGTTCGACCGAAACCAGATCGAGAACAGCTGGCCCTTTGAATACAACAAAATCTATCGAATCTGCTTTACATTCGGAAGCAACGGCGAATATTTCGTTAGCCCACTTTCAAATCATCATTTATTCGCCACGCAAACATGGAGAATGGGAAGCATTTGAGGACTGAATTGCCAGTAGAAGGGCCACAAATATTTTTATGTAAAGTTGGGGGAAAACTCACCTTAATGAGTAATTTGACATTGTTAATGCGGATATAAAGAATAAATGACAAACCCATTTTCCAATTTTTAATTAACCAATTTTAGTGATCGCTTTGCAAATCATTTAAAAGCGTATTCATCCGAAAAATTCCTGTACAAAATCAGTTTTTAGTTTGTTTGAAAAAACTTGTTTGTCAATGCGTAGGTTAATTTTTACAATATACCAATTTCCAGCGTAAAGCAATGCAAACAAATTTTGCAATTGACTTGCTTATTCAGGTGGCTGTAGATGGGAAGCACTATGTAAGTTATAACGAAGGTCTGGACTATTACACAGTGAACGAGGTGAAAGTGGTTGCAACCCCAGGCTACCTTGTCCTACGTCGAATGTTCTACGAGCCATGAAAGAAACCTATCTTAAGCTTTTGATCTGATTTAATCTTCCTGTCCAAGATATTATAGGAAAACGAATGATTCACTTTCCGTATGATTTGTATTCCGAATTTCTTTCCGATACCTTCAACATTTTCTATTAGTTCGCAGTATGAGACCTGAGGACGATTCAAATATTCATCATTCATATCCCTTGTCTAAGGGATAGGACAGCTGTTTTGCCCTTATTATAAATGCTATTGTTCCAGGGGATCATAAAACAAATATTAGAAACGGGATGCAGGACTGACTGCCTGGGAACAAGGGACAGGGGATAGGATAGATTATGCTGCTTTAATGCTGTATGGCCAAAAAGCATCTTACTTCGTCAACCATTTATGATTGGCTATCAGTTGAAATTCTTGATTATTCTGCTCCAATTGGCCTGGCACGAGGAAGCAGGCCCTTTTTTCCAACAAATATCAAACATATTCTAATCGTATTTGGTATTTGACGATCGCGAAACAATTCTAATGCTGTGCAATGCCATGTTAAACACTGGTAAAAACAGAAAAAGATAAGTGGCTTCAAAAAAGCCTATAACTGGCACCACCGGCAAGCCAAAGCTAAAGCTGTTTTCAAGGAATTATCAGCTGCCGCTAATAGGTGCGAGGACATCAAGAGATTCAGGTTTGATAGATATTTGTCACTTGAGAGAGGGAAAGAGCCAACGCCAAGTGATGATCATGCTGCATTCCAAGATGTCCAAGAATGGGCATAAGCAATATGCCTAGATCTGCCAAAAGAGTGGTCCCACTTTCTGCTGCCCATTTCTTAGGCCAGTGCATACAAAGAAAGCACATCGTCCCATTTATGTGCCCCATTTCAAATTTCCAAGCTCCAATTTTCAACGTTTTTTGAGCATAAATCAATAACTAAACAAAATCGCATCGATCCCACAAAAACGTTCCGAGCCACCACTTAGATGGACCTACATGCAAAATTTCAGCCAATTTCGTTGAAACAACGAGGAGTACGGTGCTTTCAAACGAACACACACGCACGACAGACGAAAAATAGGGTAACTGCTTAAGCTGGCCTTGGCCAAACGCCGCTACGGCACCTAGGCTTCACTTAGCACACTCCGGGGCTAGTCTACACTCCGGGCCTAGGCTACGCTCCGGGGCCTCCGCACCCATGCCCTACGGCCTCAGGAGCTCTGACTGCCCTGCCCTCTGCGGCAGGCAGCCTTTGCAAAAACTGATTGCTCCAAGTATAAAGCCAAGGAAACTTCCTTTTGGAGCATTTGCAAAAAGGTATGGGGTAGCTATGAGTCAAGTGAATGGTAAAAGGGCAACAAATTTCTCAGCGGGAGCAGAAGTGAAGACAAATTGGGCTGGCGCGAGGGAGCAGAGCGACCATCAGCGCCCAGCCCCTCTTTTTGACCCAGGTGTATGTTTTGAAGGTTATTGCCAGATCTTAAAATTGATAAGCCTTTTTCTCAACACTGCCTGCACCAATCGATATGATTTTTCAGCAGCGGAAAGGGCAACATCGAATTGTGGGGGGCACTCGCGAAAAAGGGCAAAAAACAAAGGATTTGAGGGATAAAATTGAGAAACTAAAGTGCCGCACGAACTCCTTCCCTTCCCTCCCCTTCCCTTCCCTTCCCTTCGCATCTCCTCCATGTATGGGTGTAGGTATTCATTGCATCCCCCAACTCACGTCCTTGGCTCTTAGGCCTAATGTATTGGGCTGGCGCGAACGGAGCTTTAGCGCAGTGTCAGCGCCCAGCCCCTCTTTTTGACCCAGGTGTACGTTTTGAGGGTTATTGCTAGATCTTAATTTTGATAAGGCTCTTACTCCTCACAGGAAGCTCCATTTGCTCTGATTCTTTTTCCATTAGAAAGAACATCCTCTAATTGGCCAAAACACGCGAGAAATTGCCAGAAAGTTGCAGCAATCATTAGCAAATCACTCAAAACCATTTGTCCGAACTCCTTCTCCTTCTTCTTCTTCTTCTCCGCGTCTATTCAATGGACGATAGTAGGTATTCATTTCTTCCACCTCCCCCCTCCCCGGGTCCCTGTGCCTGATCTATTGTTTTTATCCTAGGGCGCGACAGTGCCCTAGTTATGAAAGGGTGATCGAGTTTTTTGGACTTTCATGTCCCGAGTTTGAGCTCCTTGGGTATTGGTTGAAACCTAGGACATATATATATCAATTGAAAGCTCTAAGTGAGATCTTGATGGGAAAAATCGTGAAAATTTGATTTTGGCCCTGGTATTTTAGAAATTTTGAAAAAACTTGCAAAAAATGGCATGAAAAATGATATCTCCAAATTTGAAGTGTTCTCATTTTTGAACAAAAGTGAATTTTAAAAATCTAAGAATTATATGTTTGAGCAAATTGTTTCAGCTATCCAATGGTGTAATTTTTGGCATAAGTTTTTTGGAGACATTTCCCAATCAATTCATGTTTGTGGAACACATTTTGTTCGATTTTGTCCTCTACCCATTAAGTGATGTTTCATTTCAGTGAAACTGCGCAGTTTTTTATAAACTGATGCTCAGGTTAGCTTGCATGCAATAGGTTTTTAATGGCTGTTTTTCCTAACTATGGTGCAACAGCGCTTTAATCCATGAACAAACAAGGAAAATTTTGCCTCCAGACAAACAAAAAGACCAAGTGATGGCTTTTCCCCGATAATAACTGTTTGAAGCATTGTTCATGTGGCGAGTAAATATGCCGTCCACATGGCCAAGATCTAGACAAGAGTAAAATGCTACAGCATGAGAAGCTTATGAATTTTTGAGCATCAAAAAGAAATAGACAAGTTTTAACACAATCACGATTTATTTTGATTTGAATTGAGCATATAAATTTTGACATATCCATTTCATTGATTTTGTCCATCTAAAAGCTCCACTGGTCATTCATAAGCAGGCGGCAATTTTGGCCTAAGGAGCACAAAAACTTTAGAAAAAGTAATATAAACGAAAATAACAAAGAAATAAAGTAAAAATGTGATAAAATGCAATAAATTTAAATCAAAAAACAATTTGTTGAAATTTTTGAGATAAGAA
>JASANA010003007.1:0-20324 GCA_030248095.1 Ptycholaimellus sp. GST1_10
AAACCAACATAAATTTACAATTATTGAAGAATGATTGTTATTGATTAAGTAATTTTATATTATAGATACTTTAAAAATTGCCTTGATTGTCCTAACCTTTTTTACAATTGCTTATCGATATGAAAATGGGTTATTTATTGCTGTAGTGTTTGAAATTGTACATTTAAAATTGAAATATTGAAATTGTAAAGAGTGAA
This sequence comes from Ptycholaimellus sp. GST1_10, assembly GCA_030248095.1. NCBI lineage: Eukaryota > Metazoa > Nematoda > Chromadorea > Chromadorida > Chromadoridae > Ptycholaimellus > Ptycholaimellus sp. GST1_10. Next base: position 198 of record JASANA010003007.1, read on the forward strand.
ACCATGTTGTAACATCATATAGTTGAGTTGAGCACATCATATATGTTAATTAATGAATCTTATTGATTCAATGGTTTCCCATAGCTTTTTTACCTTTAATAAACAGGTTGCACTTAAAAGTGCGTGGGCATTAAGGTGAAGAAATTTGATTTGATCTTAGCATACAAAGATCTTTAAAAATAGCTTGGGCATTAAAGTGATGAAATTAAAGAATTTTTCAAAATGGCCAGTGTAGAGGTTGCTCACGCCGCGTGGACGCGCTGTCACTTTATACCACCGGCGTGGACGCACTGTCAATCCGAAAATTTGGCCTCATTCCTCGCACATACGTTGGGCGCGCAATCTGATGACTGATCTAGACACTAGCAATCCTGCTGGTTTCGATGGTGTGTTCAATTTTGTAGTTTTCCTGACAAAATCGTGCGCGATCGCGTCACAGAAACAGTATTTCCAAAATCCCGGTGTTGACGCGTAAAAAAATTCCCCACCGAAAACTGAACCTCCTGAATTGTGTGGAATGGTTTGGCGTTTTCTAATGGCTGTACTAGATGCAAAAATTCATGGCGTACTCAGTTTTACAATTTTGTCACCAATTTTTTTTAGAAAAGGAGGTTCAAAGTCGGGGTGTGCATTTATGCCGAGTCAAGCTGTAAGGGAGCGATTTTTCGATCTGCTTCGTTTTATGGATATCTGAGAGCATGGTTCGATAGAGAATAAAAAAGCATTTTAAAAAATATATACGAGAAGACAGAATAGTAATTTTTTTCACTTTTTGAATCCAAGCAACTTATACGAAGTATAGAGAGTCTATATTGAGGTCCTGTCAGGATTTTCCAAGGTGTTGGCAATGTTTGGCGAGATCTTCTAAAGGCTTGGTGAGGTCTGGCGGGATCTCCCAGAGGCTTGGTGGGGTATGTCAGTGTCTCCCATGGCCTTGGCGAAGTGTGTCAGGATCTTCTAAGGGCTTAGCTAGGTCTGGATGCGCCGCCCGAGGACCTTTTTATCTTTGATTGAGCTGTTCTCAAATTTTTTGGTAAAGAAAATATAAAACTGAATACACCATCGTGAAATTTGGAGTAAAGTTTCGGTTCATATCCATGTTATCTGGATCCATGTCCATGTTTATGCAGATGCAGATAAATCCATATACATGGCATCCAGATGATACACTAATGACAAAAGCAATGAACGGTGAGCAATATGTCCACTGCTGCAGCAGGATCTCTAGGATGTTCGGCGCCTGTACCATGTCTGTACCTTGACCTGAACCCTGGAAACATAGATGTTTATTATTTACTGGTGAGAATGGTGGCAAAGGACCCATGTGTTAGATGAATGAATAACGGGGCAATGTCTTTCTTGGTGGCAGGACCAAGACACTGGAAAGGGGTATCAAGGTCGAAGGGACATGACACTTGTCTATGCCCTTCACATGAGGACACATGAAGACAATACACTTGTCTATGCCCTTCACCTGATGGAATAGTTAGGCCACCTCTACCGTTGCCTTCACGTACTGGGGGATTTAGGTTGTTGATGCTCTCACCTCCACTGCCAAGTCATGCCTGCATGTGAGTGCTCAAAGCCCATTTGTTGGACTCATAAAACATATGGTAGAGCAGTTGTTCCATATGTTGAAAATATGGGCACAGTTGATCCGTATGTTCCATATATACTTACGCTCATCCATCATGCACTCTTTCAGATTCAGCTGCTCAATACTGTGCACCATCTCGTTGACGATGAAGTGCAGCTTGGCTTCAACTAGATCGTGGTATCCTCGGCCAGTCATAGATTCTCTTGAGCCAATCATGTATGGTGTTAGTCGGGGCATCCTTGGTGAAGTCCTATGAAGGGCAGACTGCAGAAGGTGCCTTCTTTCCTTTTGGACGCTGCTCCTGAGCTGTCACCCGAACTCCCAGCAGAGGCGGCCAGCTAATGGGCTAGGCTTTCCAGACACTGCCGCGGTGTTTGCTTGATAGTTGTTGCCTTCCTGGCAATGCGCAGCTGACGGAGGTTTCAACTATGAGGTAAAAGCACCTAAAAGTTTGGTATCAGCAATGAATCGTGGACAAGTGACATTCCTAAAAGTAAATTGAAAGATCCCAGAAAGTAGGATTTTCCAGGCTCCTGACATGCGACTAGGACATTCATTTTTTCATAAAGCAGCAAAAAGGCGTGACGACGTCAGAAGCAAGTATTGGCCAAGTTCCCATCTGTCAAATGGATGCTCAGCATTTTCACACCTTTCGCTTTCACCTCAAATACCCCACCAGAAACCTACATTTTCTGTGGCTCGATTCATAAAATATGTTCAGGAAGCAATGAAAAAGTGCGCCTCGCCAACATGACCCTGGCAATGGCAGCCCAAACTTATCACTATGGCTAGCCAGGAGGATTCCCGTTGCAAAGCTGTCCAGACAGATGGTGACGACAAAGTTGACCTCCACTCCTTCACAGGCCACACTGGGACAGAATTGAGGGTGCAGAGGAAAAAGGATCCTTGCTGATGGCCTGCACTCTGAACAGGAGGGGATGCAGCCTTCCATCACGCTCACGTTCAACTGGTACTGACCGCTCGGCAGGCCTCCCTTGAAGCTTTGGGCTTCGCTGTTCTTGGCCAGGCTTTCCAGATTTACTCCACCACTCACTGCTTGCATGTTTCAGCCGCTGCATTAACACACTGAGATAGGATGAAAGCTAAAATCCACTTGACATAAGTGTTATATATCTGGTACCATCGGCAAGCCTAAATTGAATCTCTTTTCTCCCAAAAATTCGATTACCCTGAGTTCAAAGTCAAAGAAATACATCTACTACTAGTGGAATCAGCTTCTAAGACATTTGCATTTTGTTTTTGCAAGCAGTTCAGAGGCTCTTTCCATTGCGCACAAAAACAAAATGCAGGTGGCTCAGCAGATTCCACTAGTAGTAGATGTATTTCTTTGACTTTGAACTCAGGGTAATTCAATTTTTGGGAGAAAAGAGATTCAATTTAGGCTTGCCGATGGTACCAGATATTTCTCCCACTTTTTATACATAAAACAAAATATTTACAATGAGGAGGATTCGAACCCAGCCCTCACAGATCCACATCAGGCGAACAAACCACTTGACCATACAGCCGCATGCATTGTTTATCCAATTGGACTATATGAATTAAATACACTTATGTATTTGCTGACCCGTTACTGTTGGCCACTTGAATACCTACTATCGTCCATTGACTAGATGCGGAGGAGGAAATTGCAAATTTTGGAGAAAAGAGACCCACTTTTGGCCTGCCGATGGTACCATATATTTCTTCCACTTTTAATATAGTACAAAATGTATAAATACAAGTTTTATACGGTTGGTTTTTAAAATTTATTGAATAAATATAAAAATAGTAAATGAAAAATAAACTGGTTTAAAAAAATATAATGAAGTAAAAAATTTGAAAATAAAAAAAATCATTGCACATTTTTTTTGGCAGTCGAACATATTTTTGAGAAATTTTCTTGATTTAGACTCAGGGCAATCCATTTTTGGAGAAAAGAGCTTTACTTTTGACCTGCCGATAGTACCAGTTGTTTTCTCAACTTTATAAAATAAAAATAAAAAAGAAACCCTGAGTAGTTATTTAACCTACCAGTTTGATCCAGCTGTCCAATCGCTTACACCACTACACCACTGGTGAATATGGCTCCTCTATTTCACTGAAGACTTAAGAATACAAAATAAAGAAAGCCCAGGGTCCCGGGGAAAATAAATCGTCAATAAAAAGTCCTCTATTAAAATAAATCGTCAATAAAAAGTCCTCCATTAAAAAAAATCGTCAATAAAAAGTACTCTATTAAAATAAATCGTCAATAAAAAGTCCTCTATTGAAATAAATCGTCAATAAAAAGTCCTCTATTAAAATAAATCTGCAATAAAAAGTCCTCTATTAAAATAAACCGTCAATAAAAAGTCCTCTATTAAAATAAATCGTCAAAAAAAGTCCTCTATTAAAATAAATCGTCAATAAAAAGTCCTCTATTAAAATAAATCGTCAATAAAAAGTCCTCTATTAAAATAAATCGTCAATAAAAAGTCCTCTATTAAAATAAATCGTCAATAAAAAGTCCTCTATTAAAATAAATCGTCAATAAAAAGTCCTCTATTAAAATAAATCGTCAATAAAAAGTCATCTATTAAAATAATTGACCAGGTTACCCAATGAATTGATGTTACAGAAATATATAAAATTCAAATATTTGACAGTTTCATAAGGTACAGTTTTGCAAGTCGATTAAAATAGTACAAGTAAACAAAGCGATTGCTCAATATATACAGCTCGTTGCTGATACTTTAAGCCTTCACCATAATTCCAAGCCATCGAGGCCTCAAACTTGACAAACATTGTACCCCTAAGCCATTATTTAATGACCGATTATTTATGTCAGGAACGGTTACAATTCATTTCACCCAAATTAATCATTTAAAATTGACAATTTTGAAGTGTTGTTGCTATAACGCAGGGCATCACTGGGGAGAGTGATAATGCCAACATGGAGGTGTATTATAATGGAGGGAAAGCTTCTATAACACTGCAACGGTGGCCAAAATGCGAAACTCCAAAAGTTATAGCACAGGGGGCTCTGAACGACCTTTTGTTGACGGCTGCCATGTGTCATAAGAAGCACCTACAAAGGTGGTTGGGGGCTCAAAAAAAATCCGGGTATCATATCTGAGTAGCGGTGAAAACCGTTTTGAATAATATTGTCCCAGTAAAAAAGGGCGGCCAAGAAGGCTACCCGGCCTTTTTGTCCTGAATCGCAGATCCCACCAACTCTACCCATTTACAGATGTTTCAATAAAATTATCTTTTAAAAGGGTCAGAAAACAATTAATTTTATAAGTAGAATGAGTGAAGTAAAAGTTGGCTGTCCATTGTAATGGTTCGCGCATTTGAATGTGCGCGCCAGTGGTCCTGGCTGGAGAGCTGCATGCACAAGAAAAGCGTTCATCAATGGTTAGAAAAGAATGGCTTTGCCTGCTTCCCTGCTTTGGGGGGGAGGGGGAGGAGTGGCGGCGGATTTTGTCTGCGTTCACTCCAGTCCTGGCCAGTAGCAGAGACTTGTGCCTAACTTTACCTCAATCAGCTGACGCTGAGAGTTTTGTAAAGAAGGACTGCCATTGCATTTTGTAAAAGCAAGGGCGGGGCTGAGAGTATGGCAGGCGGCATTAGCAATGTGCCTGGATACTCTGCAGCTGAGGGCTCTGGGCAAAGCCAGACCGGGCAGGAGTGTGAAGGCTTTGCAGTTCCGCCGCTGCACCAGGGCCCAGTTTTCCTGGCCACCTTTGATAGGGCAAAGTTGCTGCAAACTGGTGGCGTTCAGCTGAGTGGCTTTGAGGCCAGCCTAAGAGCATGCAGTGCTGTGGGCGAGTGGCTGGAGTGAGTGCGGGAGGGGGCCTCTTGGCTCAGACCTGTTGCAATGACGTGCTTAGGTCCGGGTACTCCGGATCATCCTTATATGACATGGCATGAATACATCCGGGTTCTGTTTCATAGTATTATTATATTATTGTATTATTCATAGTCAATATCAATTGCGCCATCGCTTTTCCCAACCCTTCTCAGCTAAGATTTGTTTTGTCTAAGAAAACAGCCAGCGATTGCAAAGTTGGAAAAAATTGTACAAGACAACCTTGCTCGTACATCTGGTAGGCGATTTCCATCCACCGCTGGTGGGTCATGAGAGTCGCAGAATTGTAGAGTAGTTGAACTGGAGCTGAGAGAAATGTTGGAACAGTTGTAATCGACACATAGCGACCAATGCAGCCCCATATGTTGGCAGGGGGAAGTGATGAGGTGGCATAAGTGAGTTTTGCGGGTCACAGGAAAAATCCTCAACTTCGTTTTCACCATCTTGTACTTCATTCATCTCCGCATCCATCTGCCAAAAACGCCTTTTTAAACAAGTTTATCAAGTGACTTCTTGTCATTGAACTGTTTTCTTGTCACTGATCATTTTGAATTGTTTTCCTTTTTTGGCCATAGTTAAGCTTTTCTCCTAACTCCTTAGATTTTATTATTTATCATATTAACAATGGCTAAATTATGGCTGAACTTATTATACACTGGCTCCAATAGGCTGGGTAGAGCAGTCAATGTTAAAGCTTTATGTTAGTTTCAACTACAGAATGATGTGAGTCACTTATGGGAGTACCCCAAGCAAAGCTTAAGTCATCAAAAAGTTGGTGCTCAAGAAGCTAAAAGGCAAATAACCAATCATGCTATCAATGATGTTGACAATCTATAAACAGTAAATATAGGAACACCGTTTTATTTATAACTACTACTCATTGCCATCTTATGTAGATTTATTTAATGTGCCAATAATATCGTTGTGGGTATCTTGTTGTGTTTACGGGTTGATTTTAAATAAAAGGTATAAATAATAAACAATAGAATAGGAAATGGGGGAGAAGTCCTCATCCAGTCCATCCTACCTCTCCGCAGCCAGCCCCCCTGCCCCAGTCCCTGCTGGTCCTGCGCTCCCTGCCCTGCCCCTCCGCTGTGCCCACAAGGCCATGAAGAAGATGATCGTCTGATCAAGATCAGCGCCAGCTACTAGAAGAGCCAGCTCCCCAACCCATCCCCAGTTCTTATTCTCCTGCCCGCACATAACCTCTTTTGTGATTTTTCTTACTCGTCTGACAGCTGTCAAAAGCTCGAGCATTAAGAATAAACTAGAAAAGAAGAAATTGATGAGTATAGATTTATTTAGGAAGTCCCATGAAGCAAGATCCATCAGCACCATCCAAGGGAGAGGATCTGCCACTTCCACCACTTCCAGTTGCAGGTGCCGGAGATGCTACAGGTTTCATGTATGTAGAAATTGCTGGCCCCTGCTTCCACTTGTTCCACCTCCACTGCCAATCCACCATTCTTCTTGCAGTTCCTTGGTGATTGTTTATAGTCTGAAGTTATGTTAATTGAATTCATCAAAAAAACCTTAGAGTTAAAACACAGAATCGGAGATTCACCATTTCAGTAATGAAAAAGAGTACACATTCCTTAGAAGGACTTAAATCAAAGAGAATAGGTTAGCATCTAGTGATAAATTTGCACACTAACATGTATTTCTGGAGATCCCCGTGGACCAAATCGAAAATGCTGACCTCACAGATGTTGCCATTGGCGTAGTACTACACCTTATCCCACAGTGCCTACAATGAAAACAACATTTTTCGTGGACAGATGTCTGCCGTAGAACACTAGCCCGATCCTTTCCCTCCTCAGCTCGCCCTCCAGTTGATTGCTCTGGCCCCACTCGCTATTCCCCCCACCCCCTTAGATGCCAAATGCATATTTCTCAAAATGGGAATCATTTTGAATGGTCGGTGCAACAGCCTTAATCAGTCCTCTGTTCAGTCAGAAATTCCAGTCCAGCTCAATGCTCGCCATTTTGTCTCCAAGTAGACTAGTACTTGATTCTGATTTGCCCAGCGCCTTCTACATGCATTTTATATTGATTGTTTAGCCATTGTGAGGAAGCTGTTTCTGGAGAAAAAATTGTTCATTTACTAATATGACCACAAAAAGGTAATATAGGCAAAACTAAGGCAACAAAAACAAAATAAAATAATTTAGTATTGCCTAAGTTACAGGTAAAACAAAATGCTTAGGCAAAAAGGTTTATTTTACCTCTAATTTATTTTGCTAACACCTCTGGTTCCTCCTCCTCCCTCTCACCTGGCGCCTCTCGCACATTCCTGAGCTCTCCTACTGGACCTATGCTGATGGCCTGCGCCTAGGATCCTCTCAGCCCTCCTCCCTCAATGCCACACTCAGTGTACTCAGTCACTGGTCCAATGACTGGCAGCTCTCCATTGCGCCGCATAAATGCACTGCCTATCGCATATGGCCAGGGACTCCTCCCAGCTTCTCTGTCTCAAACCACATCATTCCCAGCGCTCCCCCCGAAGGCATCTTTGACTTAGGTGTTCGAAGGCTCTCCTATGCAGCGCACATTACTGGCATAATCAACAAAGCTAAATTCTCAGCTCACCTTGTCAAGAAGTGTCTGCATGCAGTGACTCCTAAACTCCTAACCCGCGCCTTCACAGTGTATGTTCGCCCTCAGCTTGAATATGCCTCTCTAGTCTGATCGCCTGCAAGCAAAAAACATCGCCTCAAACGCCTCAAACTCAATTGAGCGAGTGCAACGTAATTTCACTAAGTTTATCATGAAACGCTGCCTGCACCATGTGGGGGCTACTCTGCACGACTAACATTTCTTGGCCTTGACTCACTCCATCGCCGGCACATAATAGCTGATCTAACACTCATCCACAACTGCTACCACTCCTGCCTCAGACAAAGCTCAGCAAGCGAAGCACCCTCACCAAAAAGACAAGAATGTTGACACGGTTGCCCCATATATTTCCCCTTTCTGCACACCAGCCTCCGTGGATGCCACCACCTGGTGGTTGTGGGTGGAGGACGAGGCGGGGCTCAGAATCATTGGCCGGGTCGGGTGGAGGGTGTCAGCGGAGGAAGCTGCGGGAGGGCGAAGGCTCTTCCTCTCTGTGGTGACAAGGCTGCTGAATGCTGATAATGCGATCTGATGATCTATTGCCGCAGCCCCCTACTTCTCTTTCTCTTTTTCTCAGAGTACCACTACGTTTGCTGCTCTGTTGCAACCCGTGTCACTCGGAGTAAAGTTCAATCAATCAATCAATCAATCAATTATTTACGTTAATTTACGTGAGTATAAAAGATGGAGACATTTCAAGCATACTACAAATAATGTACTACTATGTTTATTTAATTTAAAATGATTTTGAACTGTTCACTATAGTACATGGAGAACCATTTTCCGTAAATTTAATGTTCCTTGATAAGCCATCAATCTGGAGTGTTGCAATCAAAACAAGTGACCTGAACCCAATTGGAGCAACTTCTGCCAATGTTCTGCCACGGTAGTTGGTATCGAGTGAAATCGTAGATTGCATTGATGTCAGTGATCTCATAACAAAAACACATGCAATCATATATGATACACACATTGCTACAATGGATATGCTGATGATAAGTACAGTATACATAGCCATATTCAACATTTGATCCGAAAGAAATGTCCTAAGAACTATCAGATACATTGCTATGTTCCAAAAGGGTAAAGAATAGTTTTTGCAATTGTCCTTTGGAAAATGAATTATTCGCTGCCACCAAGTTTTATCATTATTTGTCATCTTCGTTTATCAATGGTTGACAATTTATGGTTTCTGATGTATATTTAGTTTGCAAAGGGTGGTGTCAAAATCATTATATTAAATCGAAATAAATAGATATCAAATCGAATTAAATAGATATTAAATCGAATTAAATATATATTAAATCGAAAAAGTTCCGTTTTTGTAACTTTTGGGGATTCTCTATGGCGTACTGAGGATTGTGTTGACTCAAATGGCTACCGTTTTCGATAGCAAAGACAAAGGCAGTTTTAAGACCGATATGAAAAGCGAGAAAAATGCTGTCAATGCGCATCAAGTATTGAGTGACCTTATGAAAATGATTGTTTCTCAGGTTCTTCCCAATGAAGTGAGCCAATCCAAGTAAAGTTTGACCTACTTCCCTACCATATTTCAAACCTCCAGCTTATTGAGAGCTGGAGCAATAAATTTTGAAGTATAGGTAAAAGAAAAAGGAATACTCACCCTTGTAAAAGTACAATAACTGGTATTTCCCCAGTCAAGAATAAATACAAAGGATGTTCTGGGTGACACTGCATTATCAAACAAATATCACTGACAGCTCTAAAATTGAAGTTAAACCATTATACCGTGACACCCAGAATATAAAGTTGAAATATGTGGAGTTTCCAAAAGTTTAAACAATTAGTTATATTCCCTGGTTTTCCACATGTGTGGAAAATCGGGTAATACTGAGCTAGAAGTTCGAAAAGAAATTGTTACCTAATTTGATTAACACTATCTATGATCTATGCTACTTTACATTATATTATTTTTAAAACTTTTTAATACTCTTATTTTACTGATGAAGAAAACAAAATTTTGAAACGTTTAGATTTTGTGTATTCATTCACTACTGTGCTTAAGCTATGGAAAGAATTAATATATTAATATAAGTATGTTTTAAGACTGCTCTCACGTAGAACAATACGTAATCTGAACGAAGAGGGAAAAAAAAAAACGATTGCTTTACTGCTAGAGGTAGTCTTAAAACATACTTATATTAATATATTAATTCTTTCCATAGCTTAAGCACAGTAGTGAATGAATACACAAAATCTAAACGTTTCAAAATTTTGTTTTCTTCATCAGTAAAATAAGAGTATTAAAAAGTTTTAAAAATAATATAATGTAAAGTAGCATAGATCATAGATAGTGTTAATCAAATTAGGGTGACAACCTTTGGACTTCCTAGCTCAGTATTACCCGATTTTCCACACATGTGGAAAACCAGGGAATATAACTAAATTGTTTAAACTTTGGAAACTCCACATATTTCAACTTTATATTCTGGGTGTCACAGGATAATGGTTTATCTTAATTTTAGAGCTGTCAGTGATATTTGTTTGATAATGCAGTGTCACCCAGAACATCCTTTGTATTTATTCTTGACTGGGGAAATACCAGTTATTGTACTTTTACAAGGGTGAGTATTCCTTTTTCTTTTACCTATACTTCAAAATTTATTGCTCCAGCTCACAATAAGCTGGAGGTTTGAAATTTGGTAGGGAAATACGTCAAACTTTACCTGGATTGGCTCACTTCATTGGGAAGAACCTGAGAAACAATCATTTTCATAAGGTCACTCAATACTTGATGCGGATTGACAGCATTTTTCTTGCTTTTTTCATATTGGTCTTAAAACTGCCTTTGTCTTTGCTATCGAAAACGGTAGCCATTTGAGTCAACACAATCCTCAGTACGCCATAGAGAATCCCCAAAAGTTACAAAAAAAAGGAACTTTTTCGATTTAATATATATTTAATTCGATTTAATATCTATTTAATTCGATTGAATATCTATTAATTTCGATTTAAGCAAAATGATTTTGACACCACCATTTACAAACTAAATATATATCAGAAGCCATAAATTGTCAACCTTCGATAAACAAAAATGACAAATAATGATAAAACTTGGTGGCAACGAATCATTCATTATCCAAGGGACAATTGCAAAAACTATTCTTTATCATTTTGGAACATAACCATGTATCTGATAGTTCTTAGGACATTTCTGTCGGATCAAATGTTGAATATGGCTATGTATACTGTACTTATCATTAGCATATCCATTGTAGCAATGTCTGTATCATATATGATTGCATGTGTTTTTGTTATGAATTCACTGACAACTATGCAATCAACGATTTCATTTCATACCAACAGCCGCGGCAGAACATTGGCAGAAGTTGCTCCAATTGGATTCAGGTCACTTGTTTTGATCTGCAACACTCCAGATTGATGGCTTAGAATCAAGAACATTAAATTTACGAAAATGGTTCTCCATGTACTATAGTGAACAGTTCAAAATCATTTTAAATTAAATAAACATAGTAGTACATTATTTGTAGTATGCTTGAAAATGTCTCCATCTTTTATACTCACGTAAATTAACGTAAATAATTGATTGATTGATTGATTGATTCAACTTTACTCCGAGTGACACGGGTTGCAACAGAGCAGCAAACGTAGTGGTACTCTGAGAAAAAGAGAAAGAGAAGTAGGGGGCTGCGAGAGATCATTAGATCGCATTATCAGCATTCAGCAGCCTTGTCACCACAGAGAGGAAGAGCCTTCGCCCTCCCGCAGCTTCCTCCGCTGACACCCTCCACCCGACCCGGCCAATGATTCTGTAGCCCCGCCTCGTCCTCCACCCACAACCACCAGGTGGTGGCATCCACGGAGGCTGGTGTGCAGAAAGGGGAAATATATGGGGCAACCGTGTCAACATTCTTGTCTTTTTGGTTAGGGTGCTTCGCTTGCTGAGCTTTGTCTGAGGCAGGAGTGGTAGCAGTTGTGGATGAGTGTTAGATCAGCTATTATGTGCCGGTGATGGAGTGAGTCAAGGCCAAGAAATGTTAGTCGTGCAGAGTAGCCCCCACATGGTGCAGGCAGCGTTTCATGATAAACTTAGTGAAATTACGTTGCACTCGCTCAATTGAGTTTGAGGCGTTTGAGGCGGTATGTTTTTTGCTTGCAGGCCATCAGATTAGAGAGGCATATTCAAGCTGAGGGCGAACATACACTGTGAAGGCGCGGGTTAGGAGTTTAGGAGCCACTGCATGCAGACACTTCTTTACAAGGCGAGCTGAGAATTTAGCTTTGTTGATTATGCCAGTAATGTGCGCTGCATAGGAGAGCCTTCGAACACCTAAGTCAAAGATGCCTTCGGGGGGAGCGCTGGGAATGATGTGGTTTGAGACAGAGAAGCTGGGAGTAATCCCTGGCCATATGCGATAGGCAGTGCATTTATGCGGCGCAATGGAGAGCTGCCAGTCATTGGACCAGTGACTGAGTACACTGAGTGTGGCATTGAGGGAGGAGGGCTGAGAGGATCCTGAGGCGCAGGCCATCAGCATAGGTCCAGTAGGAGAGCTCAGGAATGTGCGAGAGGCGCCAGGTGAGAGGGAGGAGGAGGAACCAGAGGTGTTAGCAAAATAAATTAGAGGTAAAATAAACCTTTTTGCCTAAGCATTTTGTTTTACATGTAACTTAGGCAATACTAAATTATTTTATTTTGTTTTTGTTGCCTTAGTTTTGCCTATATTACCTTTTTGTGGTCATATTAGTAAATGAACAATTTTTTCTCCAGAAACAGCTTCCTCACAATGGCTAAACACTCAATATAAAATGCATGTAGAAGGCGCTGGGCAAATCAGAATCAAGTACTAGTCTACTTGGAGACAAAATGGCGAGCATTGAGCTGGACTGGAATTTCTGACTGAACAGAGGACTGATTAAGGCTGTTGCACCGACCATTCAAAATGATTCCCATTTTGAGAAATATGCATTTGGCATCTAAGGGGGTGGGGGGAATAGCGAGTGGGGCCAGAGCAATCAACTGGAGGGCGAGCTGAGGAGGGAAAGGATCGTGCTAGTGTTCTACGGCAGACATCTGTCCATACTAAAAATGTTGTTTTCATTGTAGGCACTGTGGGATAAGGTGTAGTACTACTCCAATGGCAACATCTGTGAGGTCAGCATTTTCTATTTGGTCCAATGGGGATCTCCAGAAATACATGTTAGTGTGCAAATTTATCACTAGATGCTAACCTATTCTCTTTGATTTAAGTCCTTCTAAGGAATGTGTACTCTTTTTCATTACTGAAATGGTGAATCTCCGATTTTGTGTTTTAACTCTAAGGTTTTTTTGATGAATTCAATTAACATAACTTCAGACTATAAACAATCACCAAGGAACTGCAAGAAGAATGGTGGATTGGCAGTGGAGGTGGAACAAGTGGAAGCAGGGGCCAGCAATTTCTACATACATGAAACCTGTAGCATCTCCGGCACCTGCAACTGGAAGTGGTGGAAGTGGCAGATCCTCTCCCTTGGATGGTGCTGATGGATCTTGCTTCATGGGACTTCCGAAATAAATCTATACTCATCAATTTCTTCTTTTCTAGTTTATTCTTAATGCTCTAGCTTTTGACAGCTGTCAGACGAGTAAGAAAAATCACAAAAGAGGTTATGTGCGGGCAGGAGAATAAGAACTGGGGATGGGTTGGGGAGCTGGCTCTTCTAGTAGCTGGCGCTGATCTTGATCAGACGATCATCTTCTTCATGGCCTTGTGGGCACAGCGGAGGGGCAGGGCAGGGAGCGCAGGACCAGCAGGGACTGGGGCAGGGGGGCTGGCTGCGGAGAGGTAGGATGGACTGGATGAGGACTTCTCCCCCATTTCCTATTCTATTGTTTATTATTTATACCTTTTATTTAAAATCAACCCGTAAACACAACAAGATACCTACTACGATATTATTGACAAGTTTATGACCAGTCTAATTTAAATAAATTTGGATAGGATGTCAATGATGTAGTAGTTATAAATAAAAGGGTGTTTATATATTTAATGTTTATGATTGTCAACATCATTGATAGCATGATTGGTTATTTGCCTTTTAGCTTCTTGAGCACCAACTTTTTGATGACTTAAGCTTTGCTTGGGGTACTCCCATAAGTGATTCACATCATTCTGTAGTTGAAACTAACATAAAGCTTTAACATTGACTGCTCTACCCAGCCTATTGGAGCCAGTGTATAATAAGTTCAGCCATAATTTAGCCATTGTTAATATGATAAATAATAAAATCTAAGGAGTTAGGAGAAAAGCTTAACTATGGCCAAAAAAGGAAAACAATTCAAAATGATCAGTGACAAGAAAACAGTTCAATGACAAGAAGTCACTTGATAAACTTGTTTAAAAAGGCGTTTTTGGCAGATGGATGCGGAGATGAATGAAGTACAAGATGGTGAAAACCAAGTTGAGGATTTTTCCTGTGACCCGCAAAACTCACTTATGCCACCTCATCACTTCCCCCTGCCAACATATGGGGCTGCATTGGTCGCTATGTGTCGATTACAACTGTTCCAACATTTCTCTCAGCTCCAGTTCAACTACTATACAATTCTGTGACTCTCACTACCCACCAGCGGTGGATGGAAATCGCCTACCAGATGTACGAGCAAGGTTGTCTTGTACAATTTTTTCCAACTTTGCAATCGCTGGCTGTTTTCTTAGACAAAACAAATCTTAGCTGAGAAGGGTTGGGAAAAGCGATGGCGCAATTGATATTGACTATGAATAATACAATAATATAATAATACTATGAAACAGAACCCGGATGTATTCATGCCATGTCATATAAGGATGATCCGGAGTACCCGGACCTAAGCACGTCATTGCAACAGGTCTGAGCCAAGAGGCCCCCTCCCGCACTCACTCCAGCCACTCGCCCACAGCACTGCACGCCCAAGGCTGGCCTCAAAGCCACTCAGCTGAACGCCACCAGTTTGCAGCAACTTTGCCCTATCAAAGGTGGCCAGGAAAACTGGGCCTGGGTGCACCGGCGGAACTGCAAAGCCTTCACACTCCTGCCCGGTCTGGCTTTGCCCAGAGCCCTCAGCTGCAAAGATTCCAGGCACATTGCTAATGCCGCCTGCCATACTCTCAGCCCCGCCCTTGCTTTTACAAAATGCAACCCCAGCTCCTCTCTTTACAAAACTCTCAGCGTCAGCTGATTGAGGTAAAGTTAGGCACAAGTCTCTGCTACTGGCCAGGACTGGAGTGAACGCAGACAAAATCCGCCGCCACTCCTCCCCCTCCCCCCCAAAGCAGGGAAGCAGGCAAAGCCATTCTTTTCTAACCATCAATGAATGGTTTTCTTGTGCATGCATTATGAAGCTCTCCAGCCAGGACCACTGGTGCGCACATTCAAATACGAGGACCATTACAGTAGACAGCTAACTTCTACCTCATTCTTTCTACTTATAAAATGCAAAATTAATGGTTTTCTGACCCTTTTCAAAGATAATTTTATTGAAACATCTGTAAATGGGTAGAGTTGGTGGGATCTGCGATTCAGGACAAAAAGGCCGGGTAGCCTTTTTGGCCGCCAATTTTTACTGGGAAAATATTATGCAAAACGGACTTCACCGCTACTCAGATCTGATAACCGGATTTTTTCGAGCCTCCAAACACCTTTGTAGGTGCTTCTTATGACCCACGGCAGCTGTCAACAAAAGATCATTCAGAGCCCCCTGTGTTATAACTTTTGGAGTTTCGCATTTTGGCCACCGTTGCAGTGTTATAGAAGCTTTCCCTCCATTATAATACACCTCCATGTTGGCATTATCACTCTCCCCAGTGATGCCCTGCGTTATAGCAACAACACTTCAAAATTGTCAATTTTAAATGATTAATTTGGGTGAAATGAATTGTAACCGTTCCTGACATAAATAATCGGTCATTAAATAATGGCTTAGGGGTACAATGTTTGTCAAGTTTGAGGCCTCGATGGCTTGGAATTATGGTGAAGGCTTAAAGTATCAGCAACGAGCTGTATATATTGAGCAATCGCTTTGTTTACTTGTACTATTTTAATCGACTTGCAAAACTGTACCTTATGAAACTGTCAAATATTTGAATTTTATATATTTCTGTAACATCAATTCATTGGGTAACCTGGTCAATTATTTTAATAGATGACTTTTTATTGACGATTTATTTTAATAGAGGACTTTTTATTGACGATTTATTTTAATAGAGGACTTTTTATTGACGATTTATTTTAATAGAGGACTTTTTATTGCAGATTTATTTTAATAGAGGACTTTTTATTGACGATTTATTTTAATAGAGGACTTTTTATTGACGATTTATTTTAATAGAGGACTTTTATTGACGATTTATTTTAATAGAGGACTTTTTATTGACGGTTTATTTTAATAGAGGACTTTTTATTGCAGATTTATTTTAATAGAGGACTTTTTATTGACGATTTATTTCAATAGAGGACTTTTAATTGACGATTTATTTTAATAGAGTACTTTTTATTGACGATTTTTTTAATGGAGGACTTTTTATTGACGATTTATTTTAATAGAGGACTTTTTATTGACGATTTATTTTCCCCGGGACCCTGGGCTTTCTTTATTTTGTATTCTTAAGTCTTCAGTGAAATAGAGGAGCCATATTCACCAGTGGTGTAGTGGTGTAAGCGATTGGACAGCTGGATCAAACTGGTAGGTTCAAATCCTACTCAGGGAGTCGTTTTTATTTTTATTTTTTAAAGTTGAGAAAAAAATAAAACTGCGACGATTGGCAGGTCAAAAGTAAAACTTCTTTCTCCAAAAATGGATTGCCCTAGTCTCAAATCAGAAAAATTTCTCAAAAATATGTTCGACTGCCAAAAAATGTGTGCAATGATTTTTTTGATTTTCAAATTTTTTACTTCATTATATTTTTTAAACCAGTTTATTTTTCATTTACTATTTTTATATTTATTCAATAAATTTTAAAAACCAACCGTATAAAACTTGTATTTATACATTTTGTACTATATTAAAAGTGGAAGAAATATATGGTACCATCGGCAGGCCAAAAGTGGGTCTCTTTTCTCCAAAATTTGCAATTTCCTCCTCCGCATCTATTCAATGGACGATAGTAGGTATTCAATTGGCCAACAGTAACGGGTCAGCAAATACATAAGTGTATTTAATTCATATAGTCCAATTGGATAAACAATGCATGCGGCTGTATGGTCAAGTGGTTCTCGTTTGCCTCACGTGGATCTGTGAGGGCTGGGTTCGAATCCTCCTCATTGTAAATATTTTGTTTTATGTATAAAAGTGGGAGAAATGTTTGGTACCATCGGCGAGAAAAATTTGAATCTCTTTTCTCCGGAAAAAAATCCAACGAGCCCGAGTTCAAAGTCAAAGAAAATACATCTAGGTTATGAGTGGAATCTGCTTGAGCCACCTGCATTTTGTTTTTGTGCGCAATGGAAAGAGCCTCTGAACTGCGTGCTAAAACAAAATGCAAATGTCTTAGAAGCTGATTCCACTAGAAGAGGAAATGGCATTCTTTTACTTTGAACTCAGGTTAATCTAATTTTTGGGAGAAAAGAGATTCAATTTAGGCTTGCCGATGGTATCAGATATATAACACTTATGTCAAGTGGATTTTAGCTTTCATCCTATCTCAGTGTGTTAATGCAGCGGCTGAAACATGCAAGCAGTGAGTGGTGGAGTAAATCTGGAAAGCCTGGCCAAGAACAGCGAAGCCCAAAGCTTCAAGGGAGGCCTGCCGAGCGGTCAGTACCAATTGAACGTGAGCGTGATGGAAGGCTGCATCCCCTCCTGTTCAGAGTGCAGGCCATCAGCAAGGATCCTTTTTCCTCTGCACCCTCAATTCTGTCCCAGTGTGGCCTGTGAAGGAGTGGAGGTCAACTTTGTCGTCACCATCTGTCTGGACAGCTTTGCAACGGGAATCCTCCTGGCTAGCCATAGTGATAAGTTTGGGCTGCCATTGCCAGGGTCATGTTGGCGAGGCGCACTTTTTCATTGCTTCCTGAACATATTTTATGAATCGAGCCACAGAAAATGTAGGTTTCTGGTGGGGTATTTGAGGTGAAAGCGAAAGGTGTGAAAATGCTGAGCATCCATTTGACACATGGTAACTTGGCCAATACTTGCTTCTGACGTTGTCACGCCTTTTTGCTGCTTTATGAAAAAATGAATGTCCTAAGTTGTATCTAGGAGCCTGGAAAATCCTACTTTCTGGGATCTTTCAATTTACTTTTAGGAATGTCACTTGTCCACGATTCATTGCTGATACCAAACTTTTAGGTGCTTTTACCTCATAGTTGAAACCTCCGTCAGCTGCGCATTGCCAGGAAGGCAACAACTATCAAGCAAACACCGCAGTGTCTGGAAAGCCTAGCCCATTAGCTGGCCGCCTCTGCTGGGAGTTCGGGTGACAGCTCAGGAGCAGCGTCCAAAAGGAAAAGAAGGCACCTTCTGCAGTCTGCCCTTCATAGGACTTCACCAAGGATGCCCCGACTAACACCATACATGATTGGCTCAAGAGAATCTACGACTGGCCGAGGATACCACGATCAAGCTCAAGCCAAGCTGCACTTCATCGTCAACGAGATGGTGCACAGTATTGAGCAGCTGAATCTGAAAGAGTGAATGATGGATGAGCGTAAGAATATATGGAACATACGGATCAACTGTGCCCATATTTCCAACATATGGAACAACTGCTCTACCATATGTTTTATGAGTCCAACAAATGGGCTTTGAGCACTCACATGCAGGCATGACTTGGCAGTGGAGGTGAGAGCATCAACAACCTAAATCCCCCAGTACGTGAAGGCAACGGTAGAGGTGGCCTAACTATTCCATCAGGTGAAGGGACATAGACAAGTGTATTGTCTTCATGTGTCCTCATGTGAAGGGCATAGACAAAGGCTCAATGTCCCTTTGACCTTGATACCCCTTTCCAGTGTCTTGGTCCTGCCACTGAGAAACACACTCGCCCGTTATTCATTCATCTAACACATGGGTCCTTTGCCACCATTCTCACCAGTAAATAAGAAACATCTATGTTTCCAGGGTTCAGGTCAAGGTACAGACATGGTACAGGCGCCGAACATCCTAGAGATCCTGCTGCAGCAGTGGACATATTGCTCACCGTTCATTGCTTTTGTCATTAGTGTATCATCTGGATGCCATGTATGACATCGATCCTGCATCTGCATAAACATGGACATGGATCCAGATAACATGGATATGATCCGAAACTTTACTCCAAATTTCACGATGGTGTATTCAGTTTTATATTTTCTTTACCAAAAAATTTGAGAACAGCTCAATCAAAGATAAAAAGGTCCTCGGGCGGCGCATCCAGACCTAGCCAAGCCCTTAGAAGATCTTGACACACCTCGCCAAGGCCATGGAAGACACTGACATACCCCACCAAGCCTCTGGGAGATCCCACCAGACCTCACCAAGCCTTTAGAAGATCTCGCCAAACCTTGCCAACACCTTGGAAAATCCTCCAACTACCTCAATATAGACTCTCTATACTTCGTATAAGTTGCTTGGATTCAAAAATTGAAAAAAATTACTATTCTGTCTTCTCGTATATATTTTTTAAAATTCTTTTTTATTCTCTATCGAACCATGCTCTCAGATATCCATAAAACGAAGCAGATCGAAAAATCGATCCCTTACAGCTTGACTCGGCGTAAATGCACACCCCGACTTTGAACCTCCTTTTCTAAAAAAAATTGGTGACAAAATTGTAAAACTGAGTACGCCATGAATTTTTGCATCTAGTACAGCCATTAGAAAACGCCAAACCATTCCACACAATTCAGGAGGTTCAGTTTTCGGTGGGGAATTTTTTTTACGCGTCCACACCGGGATTTTGGAAATACTGTTTCTGTGACGCGATCGCGCAAGATTTTGTCAGGAAAACTACAAAATTGAACACACCATCGAAACCAGCAGGATCGCTAGTGTCTAGATCAGTCATCAGATTGCGCGCCCAACGTATGTGCAAGGAATGAGGCCAAATTTTCGGATTGACAGTGCGTCCACGCCGCGTGG
>JASANA010003010.1:0-40054 GCA_030248095.1 Ptycholaimellus sp. GST1_10
CTAGGGTTAATGGCGGATCGACGAGAGTAGAATTGATAGACTGAATGAAACTGGAGATGATCCGAATCACTATGTACACAGCAAGGAAGCATGATCTTTGGCGCCAATCAGGTGATTATGTACTCAAACAAAAGAAAAGGATAGGGGTTGAGGAAGAGAATGAGGGAAGGTGGGAGAGGAGACAAGGCCGGAGCGGTGCTGCAGGAGCGGCAGAATTGCGGTGACCAGCGTTTGTATGCCTCCTCCTCCGTCCTTCGCCCAATTCTGACAGACAAAATCAAGCTCAGGCTTTTCTTCCCTTTCTGCTCAATTTACATCCTTTATGCTATACAAATATCGTTGCGGTAAATATTGCTACTGGGCAGCTAGGAATTCTATGGTTGGAGAAAAGAAAATAAAAGAGAGAGAGAGAAGAAGATAAGGTTGCAGGGAGGCTGTAGGGTGGAGGAGCGCAGTCGAGGTGAGCACGGGATGGCGAGCTTGATGAAGCGGGGAACGGGGATGAGAAAGGTGCCCAATCGCGTCCATCCCAGTCACTCCGTACCTTCCAAACACCCACCCGAGCCCCTTTTTCTCCTTGCTCACACTGCACTATCGCCTTCCACATTCAATATTTACAATCTGGTGTTATCCTGGCTGGTGATGCAGTAAAGAGAAAGGAAGGAAAAAGTAGCGCTGTGCAAGGTGGGGTAGCAGCTGACAGAGGGGCAGGAGTGGCTGGGTGGCAATGGCTCAGCAAGCTTGCACTCCGCTCATCAGATGCCACAATTCCTAACACACCATTTTCAAACAAAACTTCACACCGCCCTCCTTACTTCCATCCCCTCATTTGCTATATACAGTCAGAGGACAGGGACTTCGGAGATGAGGGCTTAGTAGGGGTTGAGGGGCGGCTGTGGTCAGGGGCCGGGGAAGTGGGGAGGGCCCTGCTGGCGGCCGCGGGCACCTCTGGAGTAGCTCTGCGCCCAGCTCCCCCTGGCTGGCTGCGCTGCAGGGCGGAAAGGAGGAGGTGCACCAGGTGGGATGAGAGGCAGAGGAGGGAAGTCCCTGGGGCTCATGCTGAAGCCAGTGGAGTGTTGGGTGCACTTGGCCCACTTGCGGTTGAGGGCGCGGGCAGCCTCCATGTCCTGCTGGTACTCCTTGAGCTTCTCCGCTTTGGCCACAAAGAACTCGTCCAAGGAGGCCAGCGTGAACTTCGGCTCGTACTCCTTGAAGGTCTCCACCACCTGGTCGTTGGCGTAGCGGCCGGGGACGTTGCTGAGGTCGTCGGGGTGGTGAGCGTCGTAGGTGGTGTGCAGCCAGTTGGGGCTGTTCATCAGCTCCACCGTCACCACGCGCATGACCTGGTGTTTGAGGACGGAACCTTGGTCAAACAAGCGGCACAAGTAGCGGTAGGCGAGCTTGAACACAGTAGAGAGGGAGAGAGAAGCAATCGGTGAAAGAGTGCATGAATCGAGGGACTGAGTGGCAGTGGGGGCTTATATAGGCCAGGCCCGGCCACATCTACCCCAACCACTTGGCTGGGGCTGGGGGAGTGGAGGGGAGAAGGAATGGAGAGAAAGGCAGTTTGACGCACTGATTGGCTTGACTGGCGAGGGCAGGCGCCTTTATAGGCTGGGTGGCTGGCTTAAGTCACAACAACGGAGGGAGAGAGGAGGGGGGTGGGATTTGAATCTTGCCAAAACATTACACTCGTCCCCCCAGCCGGGGAACAGAGCAGGGAGAAAAGAAAAGGGGGGGGGACGGTATGGTAGGGCTTTGTGCCAGGAGAAATGGTGGTTCCCCGCCCTGCCCTTCCTGGCTGCACAAAAGCGGCGGAAAAAAGGACATGGGACGCCTGCTTGGAGCAGGCGCTGGGAAATGCGACAGAGAGGGGGAGAGAAGTGGATGTGACCACAAAGGCGAAACTGGGGAGAGCATGAGTCAGAAAAAAAAGGACGGCGGGGGAGCCTGTGTCACAAGTGGCCTCTGGCAAAGGCCTGGTCTGTCGGTAAGGAGCAGAAAGAGGCAGGACAGACGACAGTGTCTGGAAGAGGGGAAGGGGAAGGAGGAAAGCAGGACAGGATGGTCAGCACGTAGCGAGGGCAGAGGCGGCATGCCTGCGGGGGAGGAAAGGATTTGGTCCTGTAAGCACTCTGCTAACACTGGCAGTGGAACACCCTGCACTGCTTTCTAACTGGCGGCAGAGAGAGAATAGTATGTGCAAGAAAGGGTGGTGGGAAATAAATGCGAGGAAACGAAAAGGGGAGGAGGGGTGTTTTGGCAGCAGTGCGAAAAAGGCCTGCGGTAGCCAACCGCCTCCATCACTCGTTTCATCACACTTCAACGTTTCTATGTCTGCCTTTTCCCACTATCCTTCTATCTACCTCAATCGCTTCTAGAATTAACTAGGGCGCTAGAAAGAGAGGCAGGATTGCAGCAATAGTTTCCCTGCAGGCAGTATGCTGCCGCCTTTCTTCACTCATCGACTCCCTCCGCTTTGCTCCTCAGCATGTCCAGGTCGGCCTGTTTCCTTTTTGACCGTGGAGTGGCCCGAAGGGCCGCTCCTCGGTCTATAGAGGTTACTAAACTTTTGTCGTGATACATATATATATATATATATATATATATATATATATGTATGGGTATCTGGAAATGCTGTCAATGGGCGAATTCTCAACGGATCTGGACAAACTTTTTTTCCCTGAAAGGTAATGCTATTTTAGGAAGATCTAGAGGGGTAGACCCGAAATTTGAGCAATTGAAACTACTTTTTTGGGAAGAAATGTTGAAAAATGGGGTATGCTGTAAAACACTCAATTCTCAACGGATTTTGACAAACTTTTTTTTCCGGAAAGGGTAATAATATTTTAGGAAGATCTGGAGGGGTGGAACTGATCCCGGAGCATTTGAAACATTACCTTTTTGGGTAGAACTTTTGAAAAATGGGGTATGTTGAGAAATGGTGGATTCTCAACAGATTTGGACAAACTTTTTTTTGCTGAAAGGTAATAACATTTTAGGAAGATATGTAGGAGTGGTACTGGTCCCGGAGCATTCGAAACATTACTTTTTTTGGGTAGAAATTTGAAAAATGGGGTATGTTGAGAAATGGCGAATTCTAAATGGATTTGGACAAACGTTTTTTTGCTTAAAGATAATTAAATTTTAAGAATATCTGGATGGGTGGAACTGGTCCCGAAGCATTTAAAACATTATTTTTCTGTGTAGAAAGTTGGAAAATTGCAATATGCGGTTTTTGCAAGGTAGTACCTGAAGTCTTGAGCATTGCACAGAAGAGTTGATTTTTTGTTCACTAGTCTTATATGTCGATTCTAAATCTGTGCTTACATTTGAAATTGGTTGAGAAACCACAGACTTGTTAAGTTACAAAGTATCATATAAAGGATGCACTCCGCGGTCACCTATTGTGCTTTGCACCATATACTTGTTCTCTCTGCTACCCCCTATCCTCGCTGCACCATGGTTCAGCAACCCGGTGGTGATAGGGACAGTGAAGGGTGCGGGTAAAAGGAGGGCACAGTTTGGGAGGGAAGAGGCGGGTGAGAAGGAGAGGAGGGGAAAGGTGGAGGGAGGGCAGGATACTCTGCGGACCCTCTGGGCTTCTAAGCCTTCTAGGTAGGGGGTGTCCTCTTCGAACAGGAGATGCTAGTACTCGTCTGGGAGTTATCAATTGAGGAGGGAGGGAGGCCTGGGCCTACTTACGCACAATCTGCAACTAGCGTGGGGGTAGCCTAGCGACCTAATTGCGCAGGCGAGGGGAGGCTCGGGGGATAAAAGGTCAATGCAAATATGGGGCAGCCTGGGCCAATGCGGTTGGAATTCTTTTATAGCTTGAGGGGTAGGGATTAGATGTACTCTTCTAGACAGAATCAATTGAGGGGGGAAAGGTTCATGGGGCCCTCCTGTGTGCCTCACAAAAGACGAGTTCAGTGGGTAAGGTGGCTATTGGACTGCGCAGAGCAAAAGGGGAGGGGAGAGGGAGGGAGACGGGGAGGGGTCAGGGAAGGCATGAGGCCCCGCCCCCCTTCGTGTCTCATAGGAGGCGGTGATTGGCCGCTTTGCCTCGCCTTTGGCGAGGTCAATGGGAAGGCGGCCACTTAGCACAGAGTCAAAATACCTACCAGTGCTGAGGCTCTACTGGGAAGTTGATGCTTCCCAGGGAGGGGTGTTCTATATATACAAGGTCTGACGGCTCATAGCTGGGGCAACCTCGTGGCCAGGACCTTTGCCCACAACTTGGGCCTTCTCCCCCTTTCCATCACGGCATGTGCCGATGAGTGAATGCGGCACATGGCCAGTGTCTATGCCTCGTCTATGGCGACCTCGTGGCCAGGACCTATGTCTATGATCGGCAACTGGGGATTCGGGGGGGAGAGGGTCGGATGCGTTCCGAGAGTCCCCAACACTGACTAGTCCTGGCCACACCACTGGCCAGCTTGGTTGCCCCTAATTTTTGCAAAAAAGTTTGGTTTTCCCTCTCTGCCTTAGCTGAGCCTGAACCTTCCCCCCATTCCCCCTCTTTCGCCTGCCTCTCTTTTGAGGGCAGGGGGAAGACAACAGGGACAGGGCGGTGGAGATGAGGCAGGAATAGGGAAAGGAGGTACCGAGGGCCTGGTGGGCAAAGCTTCCTCCCTTCCGTGCACTTAACCATATACCTGGGGGGAGTATAGGGAGGACAGCGGGGGTAAGGGGAGGAGAGAAAAAGAGTAGTGTGTAGAAAGGTGGGCATTGGCTGGGTTGCGGTAGCCGAGAGGGCGGGGGATGTTTCACAGGCGTTTGCACTGAGAAAGTAGGAGGGAATGGTAGGAGAGGCCCATTCCCCCCGTGCGATCTACTCTGCTCTAATCTTCTCCCCAACCTTGACTCGCACTGGGTAAGTTTTATAGGTGGGTGAGGAAGGGAGGATTTTAAGGCTTTGGAGAGGAAAGGAGTAGATGGTGGGAAAAGGGAGGGAAGCCAGGGGCGGAGCTAGGATTTTCGGTCGGGTGGGGGGCAAAATTACGGAGTCACGCTCCGACCTGGGGCGGGGGTCCTAGGGGTAGGGGTGTCCCCTCCCCCTTGGTGGCAGAAACTTTGAAAAAATGACTCTTTAAATTGTAAAGAAATTGTGCACTCCTTTTTGGAAAAAATTTCAGGGCAAAATTGCTGTAATATTTTTGTTAATCACAATTTTGATATAAGAATTTCGCTCAGTTTATGATAACCAAGGAAACCAAACCAAGGAAAAATGTGCTTAGGCAATCTGGCCCATAAAACTAATTTTGATTTATTTTGGAAATGTAATGAAAATACTGGCAAATGTAATGAAAAAAATTGTCAACACTGTGAGGAGCGCAATTTTTTTGGCTGTTTTGCCTAATGTGAAAATTTGTTCAAACAATTTGTAATCTTTAGGCAAACAGAAACCAAGGAAAAATGTGCTTTGACAATCTGGCCCATAAAACAAAATTTTGATTTATTTTGGAAAAAAATTAGTAGAAATAGACTTAAACACTAGCAAATGTAATGGAAAAAATTGTCAACAATGCGCGGAGCGCAATTTTTTTTGGCAGTTTGCCTAAATTGAAAATTTGTTCAAGCATTTCGGCTAACTGCCCTTCTTGGAGCTGGCCGTGGACCTGCGGGAGGCACCCCGACGGCGGGAGTGGCCGTACTACATCAGCGGGGGTGCTGGGCCCTGGGAACGGCAGCCAGGGGATGCCGAATGGCGCCAATGGAGCATTGCCATTGGGGTTGGCCACTCTTGTCTCAATTCTGCAAGGTGGCAGGGGGGAATGATGAGTTTGGTAGGTGATCTGCAACGACAGCCTCATCAACTACTACTACGACGAGTCCGTGTTCTTGGCCTACTTCGACCGGAAGCAGCATCGCCCCACGCACACTGCGGGGCTGGTGGCGGTGACGCTCTGGCAAGCTGAGCACCGCGTGCAGTGGCTCTTCCGGGAGGTGCAGCGGCTGGGACAGCAGGCCTCCGAGGAGCAGCAGGAGGCTTGACGTCAGAAGGCGGTCAGCTTTTCTAGCCTGGTGGGATCAGGAGGGTGGGAAAGGAGTGGGGAACCTTTTGAGGAGCTGGCGCGGACTCGAGTGCAGCTTGCCCAGGCCAAGTGGGACAAGGGCGTGGCGGAGAACAACCTGTCCAAGCTCCAGTGTCAGGTGCGCCATCTCTGCGGGATGTTCATTGGTGCCGCTTCCCTCACCGATGCCGGGAAGGTCTGTTCCGCACCTTTCTTGCCTCCTTTGCCTGGGTGAGGAAGATGGGGAATTGGCAGATTCGCCAGGCGCTCAAGTGCATGGCCCGAATGAACATCTAGCGCGCTACCTTCCTATTATTTATTCGCCTTTTGGTTTCTTTCTTATTTAGAGGCATTTTAGCTGATTTATGCTTATTTCAATTTATACGCCACCCCATGATCTGCCGCTACCTCTGCCTGTCTGTGGGCACTTTACTACTGCCAGTTTATGGATTCCTTGAAAGTTATTTTATCGCTTTTTGGTGCTATAAACATGGCATTTTAAATGGAATCTCGCCAACTTCTGGGCTGGAAAGCGGCAGCAGAGGCAGAGGCCGAGGGGATAGCCGGTCTTCCATTGGCAGAGTGGAAAACATTTAGGACATGAAAAGATTTCTCTTACGTGGGCAAGAATCGCTTTTTTAAAAAGTTTTCCAGCTACTTTAAAGCAGTTTTAACGATAAGCCCCTTACTTTTTCTTATGTGTTTGCCCATAAAAACTGTTTCACCAAAGAAGTTTGGGCTTGGGTAACCCTTCAAAAAGTGATTTCTGTCTAGTAATTCGGTATAAAACGCCCTCTTGCTAGCGCTAAAACTGTTTTAAAAGCTTTTAAAACACTAGCAATTACGTGTTCAGAGCCAAAAGTCACTTTAAAAAGTTTTCACATCATATTTCCGTTAAGTTAAACCCAGGCAAACGGCTTTTCTTGCATGTTTGGGCAAGAAAAGCCCTTTTAAAAACAGATTTCACCCACGGTTTCTTAAGTTTAAATAAAGCTAGACTGCCTTTCATTATGTGTTCAGGCCAGAACTCACCTTTTTAAAATTATTCTATGCAAGAGGAACGAGTAGGGGCAGCGGGGCGGCCCAGGGGATGGGCGTCTGCGCATCCTGCTGGCCTCGTGGGGTGGGGGAAACGGAGGGGTAGCTCTGCGAGGCAGCTGTGTGAGGCCACTTGGGCACTTGATGTGGCAGTGCAGGCATTAGGCCGCTTCGGGGAGCTTAGTCCGCAAGACACCCCTGCCCACTCGCAGCGCCTCAATGCTGCAGGCGGGCTTTGCAGGCCTTTCAGGTACGGCAGGGGTGGACTCCAGTCCCCTCTGCCGCCCATGCGATGGCAATTTTTGACCGCTCCACTGCTGTTGCAGTGGGGCCACAGCTCACAAGCAGGGGAAAGGGGAGAGGCAGGGTGGGTTTTGGGCAGCCGCGTGCAGGGCTACTCGAGTCTCCTATGTAGCAGAGGCGGCATTTGGCAGGCGAAAGAGGCAGGCTGGAGTGCCGTGGGCCCGCTGGCAGGGCGCTTGCACTGCGAGCGGGTCGAGTCTTTTCAGGGCTCCGCAGTCTTGCATACCCATTCCTGGCAGCCGCAGTTGCAGCCAGAATTTATGAAACCCCACTGCTGCGGCAGTGGGGCCACTGGGAAGACGGCTAGGGCCCGGACTTGGCTCTACCTGAGCCAGAGGGCCGGGGGCCGGCGGAACGCCCCTAGGGCTAATGGAGCCGGCGGCCAGGGCCTGTGGGAGGCCAAGGCCTTGGCAGCAGGCGGAACGAAAGAGAGTTCCAGTTCATAGAGAAAGGCAGCAGCGTACTGCCTTCGGGTGAATTGAAAAGAAAACCGTGGAGGGAGGAGGAAAGAAGGGTGAGGTAGGGGCGAAGGGGGCTCTGCCACCATGCATGCAGCCCATCTACTTGGCGTCTGAGGAGTCAGAGTCAGGGCTGGAGCTGGAGCCGCTCAGTTGGATGGCGGCGCCTACCTCGGAGGCCGGGCGGGATGTGCTGGGGTGGGAAGAGGCTTCTGCACCTTCCTCCTCCATGTCCTGCTCTGGCTGGAGGCGAGGGTAGGCAGGGAGTAACTGGTCGTGGTGGGCGACTCGGTGGACTGCCTTTGGGCCAGAGAAGTCGGCGATGAGGTAGTTGGGGAAGTTGACGGTGACCACTATGTTCCAGTAGCCACTGGTGTTCCAGTAGAACTTCTTGTTCTGACCCTTTGGAACCTAGTTCCTGGGCTTCGAGTAGTAGACCTCGTCTCCAGGAGTGAAGACGGTGGGCGACTGATGCTGCTTGTCGTAGTGGCGCTTGTAGGTGCGCTGGGCCTCATTGAGGTTGGTGAGGGCGAGGGCGCTGATGGAGGAGAGGTTGTAGGTGAGGTTGGCCATGAAGTCCCTGGCGGGGTGCAGCTGGGGCTTGACGGGCACCATCATGGCCTCTCTGGGCCAGGTCAGTTCTCTGCCCAGCATCAACTTTGACAATGAGTAGCCCATGCCAGTGTGTGGGGTGGAGCAATAGGTGACAAGGACCTGGGGAATGTACTTGTCCCAGCCATTGGGGCTCAGGTCAGTGACGGCGCGGAGCAGGGCAATCAAGGACTGGTTGAGGCGCTCAACTCTGCCCTGGGTGTTAGGCTGATAGGGCGTGGAGCGGGAGTTCTTGATGCGGAACCTGGCCAAGAAGGAAGTGAAGATGTTGGAGGTGAAGTATCGGGCTCCGTCATGTACCAGCTCTCTCAGCGTGCCCAGCCTGAAAATTACCTGATCTCGCAAGAAAGCAGCAATTGTTGGTGAGGTCATGTCGGCCAGGGTGGTGGCCTCTGGCCACTTGCTGGTCCAGTCCTGGTAGACCACTATGTATCTGTTGCCGGAGGGGGTAAGGGGCATTGGACCCATGCAGTCTATTTCTCCTTGGAAGTTGACTGGGCACAGGAGGAGGGGGAAAAGGGGTGCCTTTGAGGGATGGGTGGGGTACTTGGCATGGATGCAGATGAGGCAGGTGCAAATGTAGTCACGGATGTCCTTGTCGAGGGAGGGCCAGAAGTAGTAGATGCGGAGGCGGTTCACCGTCCTTGCCACTCCACAGTGTGCCCCCAGCTCATCGTGGTGTGCCTTGATGAGCGCTTGTCTTTGGGAAAAAGGGGCAAAGAGGGGAGGCAAGGATTGGTGTGGGTCGCGGTGGCGGCAGAACAACATGCCGGCCAGGCCCACCTCGGTGTCCGCCGCGATGTGCTTCACGGCCTTCTCCATTTCCGGTGCCGGCTCCTGCCCTTGCCCACCAATGGGTCTTCCTGTTGCGCTTTCAGGAAGGAGTCGTCTAACAAGACATAGGGTGGGGCAGGGACAAGGCCTTCTGTGAGGGTAGGTGCAAAGGGCAGAGGCTGGGTGAGCTGAGGCTGGAGCGGGGGCAGTTGTAGGTCCTGGGCAGGCTGTTCTGGTGCGGGTTCCGTGGCCCCTTTGTCAGCTGGCAACGGAGTAGGGGGTTCCACCGGAGGGGCAGTAGGCGGAGGAGTAGGAGGGAGTGGAGGTGCAGGGGAACGGGGCCTTCCTGGTCTCCGTCACAGAGGCGGCTGGGAAGGCAGAGCTGCTGGAGGTGGCGGAGGTTGGAGGCGGAGTTGAGCACCTCTCTGCCAGTGAGCTGTATTTACCTGGCCGACCTCGTTGGCCTTCTGCACAATCTCCTGCGCTTCCTGCTTGCTCCACTTAGGCCACCTCTCAAACTCCTCTCCCGCCTTAGCTGCTGCTTCTGTGGGCACCTGGTTGAAAATGCGAGGGGCAGCTCCAGGCACCAGTCGGCTCAGGGCGTCTGCATTTGCGTGCTTCTGCCCTTTTCTGTAGACCACCTCAAAGTCGTAGTCTGAAAGAAAAAGAGCCCAACAGTGCAGATGATCAGAGCCTGAGGTCTGGGAGTTGTGTCTGAGGATGGCGGTGAGGGGTGTGTGGTCCACGATGAGAGTGAAGACTCTGCCCCAGAGGTTGTCCTTTCACTCGGCAATGCAGTAGCGGATGGCCAGCAGCTCCTTCTCTGTCACCATGTACCGCGTCTCTGCCGAGATCATTTTTCTGCTCATGTAGCAGATTGGCCTTTCCCCTCCCCCCTGATCTTGGGAGAGGACGCCACCTATAGCATAGTCTGAGGCGTTGGTGTGGAGAAGGAACTGGTATTTGTCGGAGTAGTTGGGGAAGGAGAGGACGGGGGCAGAGAGAAGTGCTCTCTTGAGGGCCTCGAATGACTGCTGATGGGGTTTGTGCCAGATGAACCGGGGTTCCTCCATCTTCTTGCACCGTTTACCTTTTCCGGCTGGTCCTGGAGAAGAGGAGGGTGAAGGTGGTTGGGAAGGAGTGGTGGGAGTGGGAGAGGATGAAGGCTGGGGCTGGGTGTCAGTGTCGTCATCTGGCGGCTTCCAATGCCAGCTGCTGGGACTTTTTGGTTACCTTTTGCTGGGGTCTTTTGGTGGAGAGGAGGGCGTAGAGTGGTTGGGCAATGTTGGCATATTTGTTGATGAAGCGCCTGTAGTAGTTGACAAGGCCCAAGAAGCTGAGCAGCAGCTTGCGGGATGTGGGTGGTGGCATGTCACGCATGGACTTCAGCTTCCCTTCATCCGGCCTCAAACCCTCCTTTGACAGGGAGTGGCCCAAGAAATTCACCTCCTTTCGGAAAAGCAATGCCTTGTTGGGCTTTAGCTTGAGGTTGAATTTGTGGAGGAGGGCAAAAACCTTGCCGAGGTGTTCAAGGTGGTCCTTGACGGTGTTGGAGAAGACAAGGATGTTGTCGATGAAGTTGAGGGCGTGGTCCGTGTCCAGCTTCTGGAAGATGGCAGCCATCACGCGGGCATAGTGGGTTGCACTATTTTTAGCCCTGAAAGGACTGACCTCGAAGTGAAAGAGGCCGAAACAGGTGCTGAAGGCCATCTTTTCTTTCGCGTTCTCTGCAAGCTCTATCTGCAGGAAGCTCTTCATGGCGTCGATGGAGGAGAAGATGTTGGCCACCCCGACCTGGTCCAGGATCTGTGAAATAAGAGGGAGGAGGTAATGTTGGCGGCGGGTGACGGAGTTGAGGGCGGGCAGATCGACGCACTGCCTCAGGGAACTGTCCTTCTTTTTCACCAAAACTATGGGCAAGCTCCAGGGAGAGGTGGAGGGTGAAATGAGGCCGGCTTTCAGCATCATGTCAATGTCTTTCTTTACTGAAGCCCTGGCTGCCTCAGGTATCCTGCTCATCCTACAGGCTATGGGAGGGGCGTCTCCGGTGTCTATCTCGTTTTTTGCTATACTACAGCGGCCTAATCATAGTCATGGCGGGAGAAGACAGCTCGGTGATTCCAGAGGAGCTCCTGGCACTTTTGGCGCTGTTTGGGGGTGAGCGGGTACTAGCCATAGACCCTTTGGCCTCCTCAAACTCCTCATCCTCGGCTGGCCCCTTTACCTGTGTGTCCGAAAAGGGGAATTGGGCAAGAAGGGATTCTTTGGTCCATGGGGGAAAGGACAGGAGGGAGTTGAAGTCTGCTGAGGGAAGGGAGACAGGGAGGAGAGGACAGGGCTGGTCGCTCTCTGGCTCCGCTACGGCAGCCTCAAAGAAGTGCAAGCTGCCGATGGACTTGCCGGCATGGACGGTGACCGGGTAGTGCTGGTGGTTGGAGAGATAGAGGTGAAAAGGGGTAGTTGGGTTGGAGCAGATTGCAGGAGGGAAGGAGATACAGGCGGAAGCATGTATGTCATCTACAGGCTCCAGGACAAAGTCACCTCTGAGGGGGAAAGTGGGAGTGGACTGTCCTTTCCTTCCTTTAACCCTAGCGCATGCTTCTACTCTGGTCATGGTGCGGGGTGGGAGCACATAGGTCTGTGTAAGTTGGACAGTGGGCAATAACAGCAGGGAAAGGGCATTCAAATCACCATCTGCTGTGAGAAAAGGAAGGGGGGTTGGGCCAGCCCAAATCACATACTTCTTGTAGTTGAAGATGATGGGCGGGAGGGCAGCCAGCACGTCGCCGCCGATGACAGCCTCGTAGTGGCAGTGCTGGTCCGCCAGCACTAGAAGGTGCAGGGCCCTTCTGCCTCCTCTCTGCCGGCCTTCACCTGCAGGGTGACACAGCCAATGGTTGGCACTTGCCTCCCATCATTTGCACTGCGGCTGACACTCCCATCAACAGATGCTCAACCTGGAGTCTTTGGACTGTGCGCATGGGCAGGAGTGAAACGGTGGCCATGAGGGTCTCTACCTTGCATTCCTCCATGTGGATGTGAACGATAGGCAGGACGCCAGGGCGTTTGTCTAGGAAATTGACATAGTGATTTGTGCGAGAGGCGGCAGCATACTGCCTTCGGGATTGAGAGGAAGAGGAGGAAAAAAGAGGAGGAGTGGGAAAGGAAGAGATGAACATGGAGTGGGTGGGTGGAGGCGACGGGGAGCAGGGCCTGGAGCAGGTGAGGAGCAGGCAGGGGGCGATGCAAGGGGGCTGTATAAGGAGCGGAAGGAAAGCTGCAGAGGCTTGTCTGGACGGCTGAGCCACCAACATCCCGTGGCCTGGAGTTTGAGAGTAAGGCAACCAGTCTTGCTTGTCAAGATTGTGGAAGTCTGCCATGGGGGTGTCGGCCAATTGTCTCCAGAGGATGCCGGCGGTGTCCTTGGCCACGGGCAGGGGTTCCTCGGGGTTGCAGGGGTCGTCCAGGTCCTTCTCCACCACCCTTCTGGTTGTTGTACCGTTGGTGTAGGTCAGTGCTTGCGCGTGCAGGTTGAGGTATGGCTGCTCGGAGGGGTTGGACTGTACCTCACAGAACTTGGAGTGGCCGGTGACGTGGGTGGGCAAGCAGGAGATGGCGTTGAGGCCGAGGATGATGGGGGCTATGAGGTGGGTGGTGGGGACAATGTAGCTGGTGACGTTGAGCCAGCCGAAGACGACGCCAAAGTCCAGGCCCAGCATGACGTGGGCGTACACCGGGGACCCCAGCATCTTCTGCAAGGCTATGCAACTGGCCTTGTCAGCCTCTGAACCTTGTAGCAGCGAGGCTTTGTGGGCCACATCGAAGGTGAAGAAGGTAATGTGGGCCGAGTGGTTGAAAAGGGCAAAGGTGTCCTCCTGGCCCTCGATGGTGACGGGGAGGCAAGGCATCGGTGCCAGCTGCCCCAGGTCTTCCACGAGGACTGCTCCTTGGTGTTGCGCCTCCTCTACGTGCTCTCTGGGAGTGTTAGGCTCAAACAAAAGGGCAGTCCGCATCGGGGGGCGGGGGCGGAGGCGGGGGCAGGGGCAGCGGGAGCAGGGATGAGTGCTTGGTCCGCTTGGCGGCCGGGGCCCCATGGACCGAGGGGATAGGACCGAAGGAGTAGCAGGGGTCGGAGATGCCATTGTGGTCTGAGGTGGTGTCGGGGGTGTGCCCGGCGCCTTGGCGGGCTTGCCGGGAGCTGGGCCCAGGCTGGTCTGCATCCATCTCAAAACCTTCGTCCAGCTCCCTTGGAGGAGAAAGGGCAGGAGGATGGGAGGTTTGGAAGGGGGGCAGGAATTGGATGGAAAGGACTGCCCCGCATGAGGTGGGTGTGACATAGCCGTGCTCGAAGTTGACAATGTGGGGGCCCAGTTTCTTCTGGAAGTCCAGGCCGAGCAGGCTGTGGCCAGTGATGTCAATGATAGCCTCGGCAAAGACGGCGATGCGCAGGGGCACCTGGTAATCACTGCCTCCAAAGGAGAGGTTGACCATGGGCCAGCAAAGGAGTTTGTGCCAGCCGCCCATTGTCTGGATCAGGTCCTTGCCAGGCTCTGGTTCTTTCACATCCCACACCTGTTCTGGGTTCAAAGACTGGTAGAAACTGTGCTCGATGGCGGTGCAGGTGCTGCCACTGTCCCAGATGAGACAGGCATCCTGGCCGCCCATTTGCACGAGCGCATGGGCCAAAGGTTGGGCAGGCTGACCTGGGGTGGGGAGGTCTGTGACACAGGTGGAGTGCTGGGCAGAAGTGGATGGCTGTGCGGTGTGTGGCGTGGCGGCGTTGGCGCTGGCGCGCCAGGAGGCAGTGGACGCGGAACGGGTCTTGCAGGGCTCTGGGGGCACAGGGTCCACTGGGCGGGTGGGCCGCGAGGACAGGAGCTGGGAAGGGGAGGCTTGGGCGGCCGGGAGATCTGCCACTTCCTTGCAGACCTTTTTCTTCTCCTCCTTGTGCTTGGCCTTCTTGGCCATGTAGTCGCACGGCAGGTGCTGGGCATGGGGCATGCCGGGGTGGGTGCAGAAGGCGGGCTTGCATTCGCGTCCCTGCGGTGTAGGTGGGCTTCGCCTCTGGACAGGGCGGGATGCAGACAGAGAAACAAGACCTTGCTTCACCATCCCCGCCTGGGAGGGCAGGGCCTCAGCCTGAGGTGGAGAGAGCATTGGCCAGGGCATAGCCGAAGCAGAGGGTGGAGGGCCAGGCAGGGTGAGGGATCGGGCACAGGTGGAGGGGGAGATTGGCAGGTTGTCCGGCATTGGACACGGAATGCCTGGCAGTGTGATCTCCTCCGCCGCCCTCCTGGCGCCTTCTGCAGTGCGAGTGAAGAGAGAGGCTGTGCAAACCGGGGCTGGGAGGCCGTAGCGGCGGGCTTCTGAGGCGAGGACAAGGCGATGGTAGGCCTCCTTGCCGGGGCGTTGCACGGCCTGCATCTCCAGGTCGGGGTAGGAGATGAGCACTGCTGGCTTCACGTGGGGCAGCAAAGGTTTGCAGTATTTGGGGAAGAACCTTAGGTAGGGGAGCTTGCAGTAGCCTTCGATGGGGCAAGGCTGGTGCAGGGACTGCGGTTTCTGTTTGCCCACGTGGACTTTGACCTGCATAGCTTTGGGTCCAATTCATCATCAGTCTGCCCGTCAGTCCCAGCAGATGCCTATATATCGGACCTGGCCTTCAAGAATTTGGGGCTAGTCTGGGAACTTTACCACCGATGTCTGATCTCAAAGGCCCTTCACTCACTGCCCAACAATTGGCTTCAGACATGGCTAGCCTATATGACCCCATTGGCCTTCTAGTTCCTCTTACCCTTGTGGGGCGGCTGCTGATACATTGCATGCATGAGGAGTGTTCGGGGTGGCAGTCAGTGGTGTCTGAGGGGATTGCAAAAGAGTGGGAAATTTTGCAGGCTCAGATGGATCACGGGCACAGTGTGCAGGTGAGCCATTGGGTGCTGGGTGGGAAGGCAGAGGTGTACCTCTTCATTACCTCCGATGCCAGCACCATCACCTATGGCTATGCTCTCTATGCCGTCCAACCCAACCTACCCACTCCATCCTCTCAACTAATCCTCTCTTGCACCCACCTCATTCCTGTCAACAAAAAGGGCCTGATCATCACCATTTCTCATTCTGAGTTATGGGGGGTGGAGTTCAGGGCTAGAGCTGAGGCCTGGGTGGTGAAGGCTTGTTCGGGGGCTCTCAGCTTGCCGGATAGTGCACTTTGTGGACAGTGCAGTGTGTTTGGCCTGGCTGAAGGTGGGCAGGGCGCTGCTGGCATACAAGACGCGCCACTTGACTGCCATCCTCTCCATCATGGCCAACACTAACTTCCACTGGATCTCCACAGAGTCCAACCTAGCCGACTGGGATACAAAGCCTTGCACTCTTGCTCAGCTTCAAGCCTCTTCCCTCTTCTGGCAAGGCCTGGCCTTTTTTTGTCTACAAGAGACAGAATGACCTGAGTGGGCTCTGAAGCAGGGGGTGGAGTCAGGCAGGGAGAGAGTTGGGGAAGAACTAGAGGGTGGAGTGTTTGTTTCAGCCCTGGCCCTTCTTCCTGCCCCAGAAGGCCCCCAGAGAGCAGCTTAGCTGAGCTGCTTGGCTGTTCCAACTTCTCCTTTCTGCCTCATCTGCTGTGCATAGGAGCCATGGTTTTGAGAGTGGCAAAGCACTTCCAGGGCATTGATTGCCTGGGAAGGCCAGTGCTGGCCCAGGATAAGGAGCATACTTTGTGGGCTCTGGTAGCAGGAGTCCAGCAGTCAGCCTTTTCCACCCTCTTAGCCTTCTTCCATCTCCCAGAGAAAGAGCAGGCAAAGTGTCTGGGGACTCAGGAGGGACGCAATGCGAAGAAATTGGCCTGACAGGTGGGCACTTGGGTGAGTGGGTGGCGTCGAGGTTTTGGAGAGTGGATCTGGAGCTTTTGCTGCTGGCACTTCTCCCACACTCTCATTACCTCACTTCCCTCATCCTCCTACACACTCACGAATCCAATGCCCATGCCTTGAAAAGCACCACCTTAGGCCTCTTTTGCAAGTGCTTTTGGGTGATGGGGGGAGTGCAGGCAGTAGCTGCGGCTGTTCAACTCTGTCAGCCTTGCCTCATGGCAAAGGCACTTCCTCCTCCACTGCCTCAACATGGCCAGCTTCCCCTGGAGCATCTAGACCATCCTCAATGGCCTTTCTGTTCCATCCTGATTGATCAGGTGGGCCCTTTTTGGGTGAGGGCAGCAGGGCAGGTGGTGAAGCATTGGGTCTTATTCATTAGCTGCACTGTCATAAGGGCAGTGCATCTGGAGGTGTTGGCAGACTACTCAGCAGGGGCAACTTGTAACGCGATGGAGCATTTCTGTGCTAGGCATGGCCTAACGGAGGCCACAATCTGGCTAGACAGGGCAACGGCCTTCCAGTCCAGGGCCAAGAAGCTGGTGCTGTACATGCACTTCGTCTCAAACAAAGCCCTGAACATCACAACCTTTGTTCAGGCCCATCTCCTCCAGTTCAAATTCATTCTGATTCATGCTCCATGGGTGAATGGGTGCCCAGAGAGTCTGGTGGGAATGGTGAAGGTACCCATCTTCACACCCACTTCTTAATACAGCTGAAATGGTCAAGAATAGGGTGATCTTGCTGCCGTGGGAGGCGCCAGAGCAATTGCGCCAGTAAGTACCTACATTCCCTACCATGCCTGAGCATCAGAAGGAGGGTTATGGTGAGAAGAAGGGGGCTAAATGGTCAAATCAACCGGTTGAACCGGTTGATTTGCCAAATCAACCAGTTCAACCGGTTGAAAGGCCAATTCAACCAGTTCAACCGGTCGATTTTGCCAATCAAAGTGGTTAACCGGTTGATTTGGCCTGATCCCACTCGCTAATATTTCGGAAAAAAGCAAAATCAACTGGTTAACCCGATTGATTGCACTTTTCCAAAAATGATCCGCTTCGCGAAGCGGATCCCATCAACCGGTTGCTTCAACCGGTTAACCGCTTTGATTTTTCGAAGTGCCTCACTCTGGCTGCTGCTGACTGGGCTGCCTGTCGACATGCTGCTTCTCCCCTGGTAGGCTCCTCATTCCTGGACCGCGTCTATGCTCTCAACCCTTCATCCCTGCACGAGTTCTACACAGGCCTCATCAGCACCCTAATTCACCACCAGCGCCCTTCATTGCAGCCCCCAGACCAACGCCACCAGACTTCCTGCTCAGTGTGGCTCAAACTGAGTCCCTTCTGCAGCGTCAGCCCTGAACCAAGGCAGCCGGCCCAGATGGCATTCGGCCACGCGCACTTAGGGAGCTTTCTAGCCAACTTGCACCTGCCTTTACAGTCCTTTTTAATGACTGCGTTCTCGAGGGCACCATCCCTCCTGCCTGGCAAACTGCAGTATGCGTACCAGTGCCCAAAACAGCTTGCCCTTCTACCCCTGCAGAGTACTGGCCAATTGCCCTGCTTAAATAGCTGCTCACGCCTTTTTGAGCAGCACATCAAGGCTCTCCTTATGCCACTCCTACGTCTACCTCCAACTCAGCATGGCTTCAGACCAAGAGATGGAACCTCTGCAGCAATCTTTGCAAGCTTTGCCGGACTTATTCGTGCCTGCCCATGGCGCCCTCCTCCCCAAGCTGCATTCATCTCCCTAAATGAATCCAAGGCCTTTGACAGGGTCAGTCACCAGGCTATAGCCTCTGCTCTCATCCCTACAGGACTCCCCTCGCAAGTCCTCCAAGCTATCCTCTGTTTCCTCAGCAACCGCTCCTTCCAGGTCTGCCTGCATGATGCCCTCTCAAGGCCTACGCCTGCCCCAAGTGGAGTGCCTCAGGGCAGCATCCTAGGACCCTTACTCTACATTGCTGCCACTGCCTGCATCCTTCAGGTGCCGCTGCCACCCCTAATCTCCATCACAGGCTATGCCGATGACATCAGTCTCACAGGTCCAACCCAAACACCAGCCGAGCACTCTTCCCTTCAAGATGCATTATCAGCAGTTGAGGCTTCTCATCAGTCAGTTGGCCTCTTCCTCAATGCCTCCAAGTGCCACGCATTGACCTTCCCCAGACGGCGCAAACCCCAAATCTCAGGCCTTTCACTCTACAAGATGGTTCTACAATCCCTGAGACCACCTCCATCAGATACCTTGGCATCTTGCTTGACCCTGACTTCAGCCTAACGCCACACTGGCTCAACATCGCTCGCCGCTGCCGTATCCTTGCAGGCTGGTTGCCGGAAACCAGCCTTTGCCTCTTAGCTGACTCCTGCATCCTTGGGCTCATCCGTCACAGCGTAGCAGCCCCTCCAACAACAGAGCTGGCGTGGACTGCCCTGGAGCAGGCGATGGGCCTAAGCTGCCCGCCTCCGTGACAGCACACACAGACTGGAAGCGGCACCCCTCTGGCCATGGCTTTAACCACAACTGCCTGCAGGTCCTCGATGCAGCTGGCCTGCCTTGCCCTCGCCAGCCTCCACTCGTTGCGCTGGACCTGGAATTTTCTCTCCGCAAGGGCTCATGCGTGGGCACGCAGTTGGGAGGGAGCTCCTGAATGGGCTGCTCGTCCTGCAGGGCCGCACGCGGTCGAGTCCGCGTAGTTTTTGTCAACCAGGATGCTCTTGCTTGCCTCTCCTGTCTTCTCTTCCAGTAGCCCTACTCACCACTGGAATTCGATGAACCTTCCGCCAATCCATAAGCCCCACTCTCTCGCGACCACCCCTCTACTCACCAGCTACGTTCCGGTCATTAGTTGGAGATGTTTAAGAGTGCTCTTTCTTGCACCTTGTTCTTTGCTTGTTTTTTTTTCTCTCTTTATTCAGCCTCTGGCTGCTGCCTATTTTCGGTGTTGCAATAGATAAATAAATAAATAAATAAATCAAATGAAGGGAAACTTGCTGTGCTACTGCTGAATGTCACAGCATTTGGCGCAGAGGGGGTTGGCCTGAAAGCCCCTGTCTAAGCATCTTTCCACATCTGACTAGGCAGAGATCAGCAGGAGGTGTGGCACCTGGTCAAGGACCCTTTAATGGAGCCCTTGCTCAGAAGCCCAGAAGAGAAAAGCCTTGCCCAGGGGGAAGTAGGCAGAGATGTGGCCAACAGATGTCAGGTAGATTGGCATTGCAGGCCATGAGGAGGGGAGCCTGATTGGGCTACGCCAATCAGTAAGGAATGAGAGGGACAGCTGCAGGAGGTGCAGGGTTTGGAATGGAGGCCAATACCAGCAGATGAACAGGGCCGGGGGGTGGGAGGGTGACAGTGAAATGAGGGCAGACACAACCTTGAGCCCTTGTGGTGGAGGGGTGGGGGAGGCAGGGGTGCATGTGGATGGTGGAGGAACAGAGTGAGTCACCCCGCCCCCAACAATATCTCTGTCAGCACGGAACACTGAAGGAGCTGCTTGGGAACTGAGGGTGAAAGCCAGGTTTCGGTTATGCAGAGGATAGGAGGAGGGCAGGAGCCTAAAAGAGCAGTGAGGAGCTGCAGCTTAGGTCTGGCCTTTGTGTTAGATCTGATGCCTCTAGCATTAAACAGGAGGACCTGGGTGAGAGGGGAAGGGGGGTAATTGGGGCTGGAGGGGCAGGAGGAATGGGGAAGGGGCGTGGAAGGGTTTAGTGAAAAGCCGCCTCATTACTGGCAAAAGAAGGCTCAGTGACGGGGGAGGCAGAGGGGCCGTCAGCAGCAGGCGGGGGCTGGATGGTGCGGCTGGTTTCCTTGACTTGAGCAGCCCTTGAAGTGGAGGCTGTGTGCTGGGAGCTGGTGGTGGCTGCAGAGGTTTCTGGCTGTGAGAGGGGGGAACCAGGGGCGTAGGAGCGCCTTGAGGGTTGGGAGGGAAGAGTGGTTGACAGGCTGCCACGGAGGCTGGGGGAGGGGAGGAGGGGGCAGGGGTTGGCTGAGGGGGGCGTGTGTCTTCCTGGTCCTTCCAGGCCTTGTCCATGGCATCATCGGTGATCTTGAGCAATGGGAACCCTGGCCGGCGGTAGTTGATGCGGTAGTGTGTGGAGCCTGAGCTGGATGCAGGGAGAGCAGCAGAGAGCTGGGCCCGGCGTGCTGCTCGCGACTTGAGCAGGGCAAGCTCTTGAGGAGCTCGGTCTGGGCAGAGGAAGACGGATTTGAAGTCCTTGGACTTGGACAACTCGCGTGCAACACTTAGGACTAGGGCTTGGTCTTGTGGGGGAGGAGAGGGTGATGCGGAGGAGGGAGGGGAAGAGGGGCGGGAGGCTTGGGAGGCAGGGGGAGGGCCACGTGAGCTTGGACGGGGAGTGAGGCGGGAGAGCAGAGAGGCGGAGGGAGGGGGGAAGAGGCAGGGCTTGCAGGAGGTCCTCTGCCAGCTGCCGGGGGTCCTGGCCTCCCAGTTGTGGCAGTCCGACTGCAATAACAGAGCGGACTTGGGTGCTCCTCTTTTGCTTTTTGCTCCAGTTGCTGAAGGAGGGAGGTGGGAGGGTGGGGGGCGGCTTTGGGGGCGCGGGGGGCAGCAACAGCAGCATAGGATGTTTGGGGAGGGGGAGGGCGGAGAAAGAAGCTGGAGATAGCCTTGAGCTGGGCCTCTATTGCGTCCAGGCGGGCGGCAGAGAGGGAAGGCGTGTCCACGTGCGCGGCATGAGGGGGCGTTGACTGGCGGCTGGCTGTCTGGGCGGGCTGGGGAGGCTGGGTGGAGTTGAGCTTGAGGGGAAGACGGCAGGCGTAGCAGACTGGCTTGAGGAAGGGCAGGAGTAGGGCGGATGAGAGACGCTTGTGGCCGATGCTCTTCTTTGAGGTGCAGGCCAGACAATACACCTTATGGCACATGAAGCAGACGATTCCATCCAACGATTTGCTGGCAGGGCGGACATCGACAGGGTCGGAGCTTGCCATTGCATCATCCGAGGCGTCAGAAGAAGGGCGAGCCCGTTTTTTACGGGGGCTATTTTTCCCCATCACACACCGCGCGCAAGGAAGGGGGCACGCAGCCAAGACTTTGGTTTTTTGACTCACAAGTCATATATACCGATTCTAAATCTGTGCTTACTATTGCCCTTTGTAGTGACAAACTTTCATGCATGCCAATAGCATCAGTAAGAAGTAGCAGATGAATGACTGAGTATTGTACAGAATATTTGTTTTTTGATTCACTATTCTGGTTTCAAACATGTGCTTACTTTTGAAAATGGTTCAGAAACCACAGACTTACCCTTTTGAGTGACAAACTTACACACATGCCAATAGAATCAGTCAGCAGGAATAGCAGAACAGCTGAGAATTGTACTAAAGACATCGGTTTTTTGCTTCGCAAGACATATATGCCAATTATAAATCTGTACTTTTTTATGCAAAACGTTGAGAAACCAGAGACTTATCTCTTTAAAGGCACAGTGTACGAAAATGCAGTGTCTTGGAATTCAGTTTTCCGGTGCAGGCTTGAAAGAAGGTTGATCAACTAAGGGGCAAGGATAAGTGGTTTTCCCCAAGGTCGCCCTGAGACTCAATTACACCACTTCCAAGTTTCTAATTTTAATTGTCAGAAATAAGATTTTAATCCATCGAACATCAATGCTGGTTCAATGTACTAATTATTGATCATTGAAACATCGAAAAGGTGGGTATGTGCTGGTCTGCTATTTCAATGGATTCGGCTCATTATCCGGTTCAGGAGTTGCCTGGAATCTGCTGTTAGGACCAGTGAGAGCTAGGAAATATAATGAACATCTTTTTTAAGACTCACATGATCAGCATACCATATTTTACCATCAGCAGACAAATCTTTTGACTAAAACAAGACTGTTAAATCGATCAAACCAAATCACTCGCTAGAGCTTTATAGATAATTGCATTGAAACATAAGCTTTCTGAGTAGGTTTCAATGTAGGAGCTGTCAGTTTTTGGGCTGCGCGCTTTTATGCGCTGCAATTTTGTCAAGTTTTAAGATGCCAATATATCGATCTTCACCCATCTCAACTATTTTAGGCCGGCACACCGCGGCACAGCTTTCTCTGATTTTTGGTGATTTTTTTGCAGCTTAAATTTGCCATCCCTATGCTATAACGTGTAAACTTTGAGAATTTTTTTCGCAAAAATTTTGGTCAAAAGTCAAAAAACTAAATATCCTTGCCCCGCTAACTTAGACCCTGTACCCACGAAAAAATATTACCTTTAAGTGACCTTTGCAACAAACATTCCTTAATTTTTGGCATTTGCTGGAGGTGAAGGTGGAATGGGGATGCGATCCACAGTCATCGATTGCGATTTGCGCCATATACAGCCCGGCTCGGCTAAAATAAATGGTACCATCGGCAAGCCGAAAGTAAGCTCTTTTCTCCCAAAAAAAAACAAATGCCCCGAGTGTAAAGTCAAGGAAATTTCCCTACTACGAGTGGAATCTGCTTGTGGGGCATCTGCATTTTGTTTTCGCGTGCAGTTCAAGAGCTCTTTTCATGCGCGCTCAAACAAAATACAGGTGACACAGCAGATTCCACTCGTAGTAGGGAAATTTCCTTGACTTTACACTCGGGGCATTTGTTTTTTTTTGGGAGAAAAGAGCTTACTTTCGGCTTGCTGATGGTACCATTTATTTCCTCAACTTTAAACATACAAAAGACTTGTTTCAATTTTTTTCTTCTAATTGGTGTTTTTTTTTGCATAAACGAATAAGACACCATTTAGCTAAAAAAACGAAAGTTTGGAAAGTGAATAATCATGCAAAAAAAATTAACTCGAGGGAATCGGTTTTCAGGAGAAAATATCTTTACTTTTGGCTTGCCGATGGTACCAGTTATTTTCCTCAACTTCAAATATACAAAAAATAAACTTTATTCACGAGAAGGATTCGAACCTGCCAGTTTCAACCAGCCACCGGTCCGCTTACACCACTACACCACTGGTACCTATGCTAAACTGGTCAATTGAAGGGCTATGAGTATTAAACGAATACCTGAAGCCCAAGGACCGGATAGGGGGGTGGGGGGATAAATTGAATACCTACTCTCGTTCATTAGCAGATGCGAAGCAGCAGCAGGGCAGCAGCAGGGCAGCAGGGCAGCAGCAGGGAAGGAGTTCGGACGGCACTTTGTTTTGCATTTTTCTACACCAAATTGTAAACTTTATGGCAGTTTCTCGCGAGTACAGACTAATTCGAGGATGCTCTTTCCAATGAAAAAAGAATCAGAGCGATTGAATTCGTATGTCATGAGAAAAACCCTTATCAATTTCAAGATCTAGCATTAACCCTCAAAACAAACACCTGGGTCGAAAAGAGGGCCTGGGCGCTGACGGTCGCTTTGCTCCCTCGCGCCAGGCCAATTTGTCAAAATGTATTGAGTTGCTGTGAGCTTTTAAATAGTTGAAAGTCGTTCATACTTTCAGGAAACCTTGCCCTAAGTCTCTAGTTGATGATGATGATGAGTTTACTCCGAATGAAACGGGTTGGAACAGAGCAGCATACGAAGTGGTACTCTGAGAATGAAAGAGAGTGAAAGGTTGCGGCATTTTTCATCAGATCACATGATCAGCATCCAGCAAGGCAGTCACCGCCGAGAGGAAGAGCCTTCGCCCTCCCCCAGCTTCCTCCGCCGATACCCGCCTCCAGTAGCCCTCCACCCGACCCGGCCAGTGATTCTGAGCCCCACCCCGACCTCCACCCACAACCACCAGGTGGTGGCGTCCTCGGAGGCCAGTGTGCAGGAATGGGAAGTATACAGGGCAGCCATGCCAACACTCTTGCTGTTCAGGGGTGGGGGCTTCATGAGCTGAGCTTTCTCTGAGGCAGGAGCGGTAGCATGTGTGAATGAGCATTAGATCTGTTATTATGCGCCGGCGGAAAAGTGAGTCAAGGCCAAGGAAGGTTAGGCGTGCAGAGTAGCCTCCCGCTGGTGCAGGCAGGCGGCAGCGCCTCATGATGAATTTTGAAAAGTTGCGTTGCACTCGTTCAATTGCATTTGAGTCTTTTTTGCTGGTTGGCGACCAGACTGGAGAGGCATATTCCAGCTGCGGCCGGACATACACTGTGAAAGCGCGGGATAGGAGTTTAGGAGTGGCTGCGTGCAAACATTTTTTTAGGAGGTGAGATGTGAATTTAGCTTTGTTTATCATGCCAGTAATATGTGCTGAATAGGAGAGTCTTGGTTGCATGCGCACGCCTAGGTCCAGGAAGCCTTCAGGGGGAGCACTTGGAATGATGTGGCTGGAG
Source organism: Ptycholaimellus sp. GST1_10 (assembly GCA_030248095.1). Classification (NCBI taxonomy): domain Eukaryota; kingdom Metazoa; phylum Nematoda; class Chromadorea; order Chromadorida; family Chromadoridae; genus Ptycholaimellus; species Ptycholaimellus sp. GST1_10. Next base: position 24,323 of record JASANA010003010.1, read on the forward strand.
ACTGAGAAGCTGGGGGGAACTCCTGGCCCTATGCGATAGGCGGTGCATTTGTGGGGGGCAATAGAGAGCTGCCAGTCGCTGGACCAGCTGCTGAGCGTGCAGAGAGCGGCATTGAGGGCAGCGGGGGAGGAGGCAGCCAGACGCAGGTCATCAGCATATGCCCAAAACCGAAGGTCAGGAATCTGCAACAGGCGCCAGGTGAGTGGAATGAGGAAGAGGTTGAAGAGGATTGGGGAGGAGCTGCCACCCTGAACTATTGAGGAGGTCACTGAGTGGCGGGAGGATCTACAGCAGCCTACCCGCGCCTGCATACTAGTTTATGTCCTGAAAAGGAGAGGTCATCAAAGGCATATTTAGGCATTTTATGATTGATTGGGTGATTTAAGCTAGAAAAATTATTGTTTAAAAATGCGCCAAGTAAATTGAAAGCGTTTGAAAATGGCAAAATAAATGTCTGTGGACCCCCCTAAAGCAATTTTTTCAGGGCTGTTCCAGGGGCAAAAATGTCCATATTTTTCATTTCTGTGAAAATTTTTAACTTTCACTTTCCTACTTTGGGCTCATTTTTCCAATGATTACAAAAATTATAAAAAAGAAAAATTTAATTTTTTGCAAAACTATCAAATTTCATAACTAAAAAATATAAAGATATGCAATAAATTTATAGTTTTGAAAGAGCAAACTCTCACGGTCCCAAAAATGTCTTTAGAATTTTTATTGGTTAAGTTTGAGGCTAGTTATGGGCAAAAATGTAAAGGAGTCTTAGCTACCAAACTGGCTCATGTTAAAACACAAAGTACAAAATTGTTTCCTTTATTAATCGAGGAAACTAAAATCAAAAGCAAAATATCCAACAAATTGCTTGCCTTTGCATGTTCTTAGCAAAAAATTTGATTTTTTTCTGAAATCGCAATTTTTCTAGCTTAAATCACCCAATCAATCATAAAATGCCTAAATTTGCATTTGATGACCTCTCCTTTTCAGGACATAAACTAGACACTTAGGGCAAGGTTTCCTGTAAGTATGAACAACTTTCAACTATTTAAAAGCTCACAGCAACTCAATACATTTTGACAAATTTTAGCCGAGCCGGGCTGTACAGGATGTTCAAGTTAACAGACCACGCTTGACTTTGATTATCTATTTCTCCAGCCCACACATTCATACCAATTTTAAACTCTTTAGCTTATTATCGGCTGGAGAAATATACCATCAAAGTCAAGCGTTGCCTGTTAACTTGAACACCCTGTACCTGTTTTGATTAAAGCTGTGTGTCTGCTGCTTCCGTTGAGCCCACTCGCAGCTCTGTAACATGCACACAGAATTAATGACATCGATTCATGTTTTCAAAATTTGTAATAGGGTATTGTTGGTTGCTTAGAGGGGACCGTGCTTCCATTCAGCTTGCATGACCCAAATAGTTGGAGGGAAATGATGTTTGATATCCTGCTGCAAGCACTTGCGTGCAAAGACCACCGTGGTCAAAAGTGGTCCACTGGGTGCCGACTACCCGCTTTTTGACATTTTCTCCTTAGTCAAATGTTAATAAAACTGAATATTTGATCACTGGGTTATCACAATGAATCTATTTTAAATTAATGTCATCAAGTTTCCGAATGAACTTCACCACAGTCTTTAAGTTGGTTTAACCGACATTTCTGCAACAATACACTTTTAAACTTTTAAAACTTCTTAAACACTTTTAATACAGATGAAAATCAGGAACCCCTAAAAGAAGCAATTGGACAACCTCATTTTCAATGCCTTAAATACTATTGAGTGACAATTTAACTCATTAAGACTCTTCCTCATTCTTGAAACTGCGAAATTTTTGACTGTGGAGCGGCCCAAACTCCGAAGGGCCGCTTCGCGTTCTATAGAGGTTACTAAACTTTTGTCCTCATGTGTATAAATATGTGTGTTATGTGTATGTGTACCTGGAAATGCTGGCCCCGGGCGAATTCTCTACGGATCTTGACAAACTTTTTTCCGGAAAGGTAATCATATTTTAGGAAGATCTGGAGGGGTAGGCCCGATTTTTGAGCAATTGAAACATTAGTTTTGGATAGAAAGGTTGAAAAATAGGGTATGCTGAGAAATGACGAATTCTCAACCAATATGGACTAACTTTTTTCCTGAAAGGTATTAAAATTAAAGGAAGATCTGGAGGGGTGAAACTGGTTTTGGGGCATTTGTAACATTACTTTTTGGGTAGAAATTTTTAAAAATGGGGTATACTGAGAAATGGCAAATTCTGAAGGGATTCAGACACATTTTTGTTCCTGAAAGGTTATGTTTTGTGGGGTGTGAAACACATGATTTGTTGCGTGTCTAGCTCCGCGGTCACCTATTGCGCGTTGCGCCATATACTTGTTTAATATCTTTGAGATTGCTCTATTTATATGAAAGCAGCAATCAGTACCATAGAAACAGTAAAGTAATTGCTAAACAATAAAGTGAACAAAAATACCCATTTCTCTGGACAGGTATGGTTCATGATTTCAATTAATTTTAAATACAAACACACTTGAAGATTTTTAAACTATAAATGGTATCATTGCCAAGCCGAAAATAAGCTCTTTTCTCCCAAAAAAAACAATTGCCCTGAGTGTAAAGTCAAGGAAATCTCCCTACTACGAATGGAATCAGCTTGTGGGGCATCTGCATTTCCCTCGCGCCAGGCCAATTAAGTACTTTTTTACAATTTTAAAGCTGAACCCTAAATATTTCAAGCTCAACTGTTTTATAGCATAAATAGGTACCCATAGCATTGCCAATCTCTGCCCCATACTGCTGTAAAGTTTTTTTGGGGGGCTCAGAGTTTATCTGAGAAAAGAAGGAGGGGCCTCACGACCCACTCCAACGATGGAAAGAATGATGAATGATGGCAGGTGGGCAGAAACAAAGTATGTCACCTATAAGAAGCATCACTATCACTCCGCCAGGTAGGCCTCCACCAGGTTCGTGGCCGCCGCAGTGAAACCGCCCCTCCACCCTCCAGCCACTTCCTCTGAAAGCTGATTCCAGAGTCTCGTGACCCGATGGGGCCAGAGGGCCCCCAGACCCATTACCCCCCGGGGAGGAGGCTCAAGATGATGCCAACCATGAAGGTTAGAAAATAGGCGGGGGAAGAAAATAGGGCAGCCGTGAAAGTGTATCTTGGCTTGAGCTTCGGCCATGGCAAGAGAGGGAGGGATTGCAGGTGAAGGCATTCTGGACGTTGGGAGTAGGAGAGTGGGCGTTGGGAGCAGAGAGAGGAGGAAGGGGTGAGGAGGCCAGTGCTGAGAGCGCGCTTAAGGGAGGTGTAGCAGAGGAATATGAGTGTCAGATCAGCCATGATTCGCCTGGATTCCAGGCTCTCCCACCCTAGCTTCTCGCATCTGCCCCCATACCCTCCAATTGGCTGAGGCAAGCTTGCTTTTTTGAAAATGAAATAAGCAAAGCATCGTTGCACTTTTTCAATTTGTTTAATTTCAGCTTTGCATTGGGGTGACCAGACCTGGGGGGCATACTCTAGATGCAGGCGGACATAAGTGCTGTAGGCGCGGCTGAGAGTGGAGGGGGCAGAGAAAATTTTACGCACAAGGAAAGCTGCCTTATTTGCTGCTGAGATGGAGCCTGAGCGTTGAGGGGTCTGCGAAAGTGATGGGTAGAATTGGACACCCAGGTCGCGCACTGGACTTACAGCAGTCGGCAGCCTATTCTGTCCAATGAAAAATGCTACCGGTGGGCCAGGGCCACTTTGGAGAACCGAACAGTTTTCAGGCGCGAGGGGTAACTGCCACCTAGCAGCCCATGCTTCCAAAGCCTTGAGGCCTGATTGTAGAGCTGAGGGGCAAGGAGAGGCTAGTCGGATGTCATCGGCATAGAACCATGTGTCTAGATTGGAAAGCTGGTTAAGGTGCTAGGCGAGGGGGAGCATGAATATTAAAGAGAATTGGGCTCGCTGCCCCACCCTGCACTATTGAGGATAGTACGGGATGAGGGGAGGATTCTTCTGTGCCAATACACACCTTAAAGCTCCTACCAGTCATGTAGCTGGAAAGCCAGAACAGAAGCTCATCGCTGAGTCCTAAATTTTGGCAAATATGTAGCAGTTTTGAGTACCCTACTCTGTCAAAGGCCTTGCTAAAATCGACATACACAATGTAGCGGGTGTGGCCCAGTGCCCTTTGTTCGTCAGTGAAGGCCTGGAAGGAGAGGAGGTTTGCGCATGTGGAGCGTGCTGGCTAGAACCCATGCATATTGGTGGGAAAAATGCCTTGATACTCCAAGTGCTTTTGAAGGTGAAATGAGAGTAGCCTGTCAAAAGGCTTGCAGAGGGCTGGGAGGAGGGAGATGGGGCGGAATGAGGAGGGGGAGTTTTTTGGGCCTTTCGTTTTGTAGATTGGGACGACGGTGCTTAGCCTCCACTGTTCTGGGAAGATCTTAGTGACCAGGCAGAGCTCGAGCAGAATGCTCAGGGGCCTAGCCAGAGAGGACGCACATAGCTTGACTTAAGCTGGCGTGAAGCCATCGGCCCCAAGGGATCTCTTAGGAGAAATGCTCGAACAGGCTTTTCGCAGCGCATACTCAGAGATGTCCAGAGGTGGGATGGAAGCGCTTGGGGCAGGGGGGCACTCATGCGGGGTTGGTCTGCGGCTTGCGGGGATGCTGGCGGAGGGGGGCTGAGAGAGGGTCGGAGGGGCGCCAGAGGAGCTAGGCAGAGGAGTTGCAGGGGCGCCTTTATGTACGCATGGGAAGGGAGCAGTGAGATTTCCACCATCCGCGATGAAAACTGAGCCAAAAAGCTGGGCAAAGGCATTCGCTTTATTGCCATCCTTTGTGAGGAGGCGGGGCAGTGCAGAGTTCTTGGTTGAGGTAGGGCCAGGGGGAGAAGAGACAGGGGCAGCGGAGGCAGCGATGAGGTCAGGGATGGAATTGGCCTTTTTGTGTTTTCGCAGAGTAAAGGCGGTAGATCCCTAGGCCTTTTGCGCGTGGATTTTTGAGGAAGGTAGACTCAGCTTGCCCTAGGTTTGTACAGACTGATCGCTTGTAGGCCCTACGAATGCGGAGAAAGGCGCAGCGCAGTCTAGAAGACTTTTCGCCGGGGGTAAAGCCTAGAGCACAGCCTTCTCAGTTTGTGAGTGGAAGGGCGGAGGGGGCTGCGTGCAGTGGCGGGGGCAGAGGCAGAGGGTGGGAGGAGTTTGGAGGGGACTGCCTCCTCAACTGCAGAACTCACCACCAGCTAAATCAGCTCTAAAAAAGCTTGTGGGGTCCCAAGTTATTTAAATTACATCTTAGCTTTTACTTTACATTTTTGCGCGGAGGGCAGGGCAGTCAGAGCTCCGTAGGCCGGAGGGCATGGGTGCAGAGGCCCCGGAGCGTAGCCTAGCATGCGAAGCATGCTAGGCGAAGCGTAGGGGCCTTAGCACCCATGCCCGGAGGCCGGAGGAGCTCTGGCGCCCTGCCCAAAGCGGCGGGCAGGCAAGGCCCACTTAAGCAGTTACCCCATTTTTGTGTTCGTCTGTTCGCATATATATATATTTGTCTGTTACAGGCCCATAATCCGCGGTTTTTCAACAAAATTGGCTAATTTTTTGCATGAAGGTCCGCCTGGGTGGTATCTCCAGGCCATTTGTGGCGCTTGTTGTAATTTTTTGAATTTTGCTCAAAACTCAATTTTTTGATGTTTCAAAGCACTAAAAATCTTAAATCACTGGTTTTTCCATGAAATTAGCTGAAATTTTGCATGAAAGTCTGCCTTGCTGATGCCTTGGCCCCATTATTTGGGCTTGGAGAAATTTTTTGATTTTCACCCAAAACTAAATTTTTTGATGCCAGATCTTTGTGCTCTGGGAGCAGGAGGATCTGGAGGAAAGCCTTCACCAGGTCTCCAACCACCAAGATCTCTGATAATTTGTATTGGAGCAAGATTCCCATCAACTGCGGCCCTGTCTCAAGGAGATAATTGAAGGTTGTATTGGGCAAGATGTGAGCCATTGGGTCCAGGACTGGGTGGCATTTTGTATGCTGGGAGGTGGATTTTTCGATGGGGAAGCAGGGCAGGTAGAAGACCTGCCTGTCCTGCCTTTCAACCTCCTCCAGGGGCACCTCCTCTGCATAGCCAGCTTCCACTTTCTGTTGGATGGAGAGGTGGAAAGTGTCTCAGAGGTCCTTCTGCTTCTCCAGCTTTCTGCAAAGACTGTGCAACTGGTCAGTGCCTCATTCTTCCCGTCTCTGGCCCCCTCTGGGAATCCTCCATCCCTGAAAGGGAAGGGGGCCATGAAATGGCCTCCAGAACTGCATTGGAGGTCTTCCTTGAAGCATCTTCCTGGATTTCCTCCTTGGTGAGACCCTCACTCCCGAGAGTGTAGAGCTCCTTGAGCTCCTCACTGACACTCGCATTCACAAGTATGGACAAATCTGTCCTCTTCTTCCTGGAGAGCATCACCTCAAGCTGTGGGGAGCCGATGAGGAGTTGACCAATTGGAGTGTTGTTCACAGAGAGGAGGGGAGTGACGTCAGCCTCTCAGGTCATCTTGCCCAAGATGAGTCCACCAACACCAGGCCAATGAGGAGGTGCACGGGCATGTATGACAATCCCATCTTTGGCGGCATGTTCTCAAGTGCTGGATACTCTGCTTTAATCTCCTCCCACTTGCTGGGCGACAGAGAGGGGAGTATCTAGACAGGTGGGCAGATGTCTTCCAAGGCCCTGGCCTTCAGCTGCATGCTGAGCCCTTTGGCCATGCACAGGAACAGCCACACGATTGTCATCATACTTGGCTGTCTCAGAGACACTCCAAACACACTCACATTCACCACCTCCTCTCCTATCAAAGGAAGGCCAAGGAGTTCTGCGTTGTACTTCTTGATGCAGGTGATATGCGAGCCTGTGTCCAGGAGGCAGTTTAGTTTTGGAGATGGGGCTGTCCTGGATAGGCAAAGCGGCCACTTCAGCATTGAACCATAGGACAATGGCCTTGTTGCAGTCACTGATGGCATCAGACACCGACTCCATTGTCATCATCATGGCCATTGGCAGAGAGGATCTGGCAGAGAGGCATTGCTGGGTACCCTGCATCCTGCTGGCAGCAGAGTTGTCGGGGTAGGCTGTGTAGCAGAGGGCCGAGTGGTGGCTGCTGCTGTTGCAGTTGCTGCAGTTGTAGGTGCAGTGGCACTGAGAGATAGTGTGCCCCTTGGTGAGGCAGCAGTAGCAGCTGTGTTACTACACTATCTGGTCCTTGTGCTGTTTGGTGCTTTTGAACTGGTCCCAGTCCACTGCTTTATGAGTGACCTGATGAGAGAGCAGTCCTTGGCTGGTCAGCTTCTTAGCAACTGCATTGGCCAGGCAATAGCTGAGTTTCTTCATGGTCACGCCAACCTGAGTTTCTTCCCACCCCCATCCCTTCTCTTCCTCCATGCTTGCTCGTACAAGCAGTATAGCATGGAGGAGGGTGAGGGAGAAGGTGGGGAAGGAGTTGATGATCAGGTGCTCAAAGTTGCAGAAGCAATAGAGCAGAGAAATAGAGTGACTGAATGGAGATGCAGTGGTTGCCAGAGAAGGGATTTGGTCGCGGGAAGCCGGTGATGGGGACCAAGGATGCCAAGAGCGCCCACCCTCACCAGACTTCCACGCCTCCACTCTCCCGCCGCAGCCGCAGCCCTCAAGAGATGAAGAAGGACGAGCGCCCTCGCAAGAAGGCCTCCCGTCCGCCTCTCCTCCCCGACCCCGGCAAACAGTGGTCCTTGGGGGAGGAGGGCAAGACGCCGCTGCAGAAGCCGGCGAAGACGGAGAAGGCTCAGAAGGAGCCGTCCATGGACTGGTTGAAGGGAGGTTTTGAAGGAGGCTTCGGAGGGAAGCCGTGGCAGTGGCCGCAGCCGCCGCTGAAGTCCATCGTCTGGCTCCCGGACATCTACAAGAACGGCATGGAGGGTGCCTACATGTTCCTGCCCATCGACCGCGACGACCAGGGCATCGTCCACTACCACAAGTCTCTCGGCCCCATTCCTCCCACCTTTCCAGAGGGGAAGGCAGGGAAGCACATCATCGTGCCGGTAGCCGACTGGGTCGGCCCCTTCCCGCCCCTGGAGGAGGTGGAGTGGGTGAACGAGACGTTCGGGGACTTGAAGGAAGAGAAGAAGATTGCCTACCTGAGCGACATCTGGAAGAACAACCGCGCCGGCAGCTTCCTCTTCCGCCCCTCCCTCCACGAGGCCTGCGGCGGCTACTTCTACCATCCCTCTCTCCCCTACCTACCACCAGGGAAGGCAGGTCGGGACTTGGTGGCGCCGCTGGCAGACTGGAAGGGTCCGTTCCCGCCGCTGGAGGACGTGGACTGGGGCGGCCCCAGCCCGGGCCAGTTTGAGAACAAGGGCGTGGACATGGCCGGCGTCTTCGGCCCCTTCTCCCACCTCCACATCGCCTCCCCAGCCACTCCTCCCCCAGAGCCGCCACCCTTTCTCAGGGGAATTTTTCAACTGCTGGGGAGATGGATACAGAAGAGGCGGAGGTGGTGGAGGAGATGGAGGCCTGTCGTCAGGTGCCACCGATGGATGCGGAGGGCGGGATCTGGGGAGACCAGAACGTGCGCATCGCTGTGCCCATCCAGGTTGCCCCTGCCACCAACTCACAGCAGCAGATCAGCATCGTCCTGATTGCGCTACCGGGTAAGGGGAAGGTGCAGGAATTGGGTTGGATGAAGCCCGTGAAGACGCAGTTCGTGGACGCGATGGAGGAGCAGTGGGAGGCCAACCTCGGCCAGGCCACCGCCCCTTTCACTCACCTGCAACAGACCTGGGCCCCCTAGATCTGCGCCCCCTCTAATTCCCCCCAACCTTCGCTTATCCAATATTTATTCTTCATCATCTTAGGCGCCAACATTCATATTTTAGCTGATTTTTGTGAAATTTTCCATAATTTTTCACGAAAATATCAAATTTAATAAATTTTTTTGTGTGTGCATATTATTGTAAAATTCTGCTCTATATAGCCAATTTTCATCGAATTTTGTAGAAATATTAGGGCTTCTTCTCTTTTTTCATCTATTTGGCATATTTTTATTTTTTGGCTGACAATTATGCGAATAAATCATTATACCAAGAGTATTTCGATTTTCGCAGCAAAGAAGGGCCCCAATCCAGCCTTGCTTGGAGTGTGTGGAAAAACAATGCACAAAAATACACTCGCCTGGCTCAGGAATGGCATCATGGAGTCCGCGCAACTCTTCTCCTGCATCCCGACACCACCAATCGTTCCCCCACTCCAGTCGAGACGAGCATTGGAGGAGGGAAAAGAGTGGAAAGCGTCGCCAACGGGACTCCAACAGATCCGAAATGAGCAGCGCCAACGCCGATGTTCGTCTCATCCTCTCTCATTGGGAACCTAGTAGGCTGCGTCATAGTGGACATAGAAAGACTCTGCAGCAGGGCTTGTCTGGAGCTGAGCATGCTCAGACCAGACAATCTAGGAAGGCCCAAGAGGAAAGGGATAGGCTGGAATTGGGCAGATTGCAATCAAAGGATGCTGCAGAGGAAAGGGCTCTAATTAGAACTGACCAATTGATGGTACAGTACTACAAGAAGAAGATGGAGCGAGAAAGGCTGCGACAGCAAAGCCTGGCAAACCCTCCTCCTCTTCCCACTCGTCCTCCTCGCGCCGCCCATGGTCCACATCTGAAACGGGCCCACCAGCCTCTCCCCAACGACTCCTCTTCGCAGCCCTCCGAGTTCCATCAACCGATGGAAGCTTCGGTTCAGGCTTTCCCTCTTCTCATCTTACTCCCATTCCCAAGGAGGGGAATTGGAGCAGGTGGAAGGAGGTGAAGAAGGGGTGGAGACGGGTCGGCAGTCTGCGCGCGAGTTCAGCAACATCCTCCACTATCTCCAAGCCCCTCACACTCCAGAGCACTTGCCCATGATCAGCGGAGTCAACGAGGCCATTCTCCAGCAAATTGCCGAGGAGGACCCGTACATCAACCGATTCAATCAGGTCCTTCCTTTGCCTCCTTTTTTCCCATCCGATGGGCAGAAGAAAGGATAAAGGGGCCTCGGGGGCGAAGTGGAGAGGAGTTGGGGAAGAGAGTGGAGAGTGCGTGGGATGGACAGGGCAACGAAGGCGACAAGCACTCCTCAGCCTCCCGCCACTGTCCTCCACACTACTACAACTCCAAGCTTCCCGCCACTCCCGTGCAACAGCTGGCCATGGCAAGGCAGAACAGCATTGCCGTGTAATGGGTTACTCCTCCTCGAAGCTGGTATTTATTTCATCTGCTGGAAAGTGGGCGAAAGGCAGGAGGGCCACTAAATTGCGTGCCAATGGAAACATCGCGCAGCAGAGACTGCCCAGAGGAACTGAAGCGGAAGAAGCCCTGTGGCTCTGATGCCTAAGCTAATCATGACTCATCATGATGTAAATCCTGGACTGAATCCTAGGAAGTAATAGAAAAAACAATCTAAATCCTGGAACTATGTCCTAAGGAAAAATAGAGCTGAACAATCCTCAAATGCTAGCTGAAAAAGAAACCAGCAATAATGCAATGGTTATTATGCAAATGAGCATTTTGAGAATGAGCAGAAGAAGTTTGAGCAAAAGTTCTATCACAATTGGCGTATGCAAAAAAAAGAGAGTATGCTGGGTAGGCGGAAAGGCATAGGTGGTGCTAAAGTGGGTGATGAACAGTTGGACCCTATACCGCTACTCCAGTACACCAGCCACTCCACTCCTCCTCCTCCCATCCCATGTTCTCCTCCAATCCTTCCTCCACCACTCCCACTCTGCCCTCCACAGTCTTGGCTTCATGTAGCGGGTAGAGCGGCAAGAGGCACTGCTCATGGAGGCGGCAAGAGGCACGCTCTCCGCGTGCGCCCGCACAACATCCACCAAGGCTGTTGAGGAGTGAGTGGGATAGGCGAGCAGGAGTAGGTGAGTGAGAGAAAGGAGGAAGCGGAGTAAGAAGCGAATGCAACCTTAGCTCAAGTTTGGGATGCTAGACAACAAAAGCAAGCTCATGGGCCAAGGATGGGAGAGGGAGATAAAGTGAGTGAGAGAAGCAGAAGAGAATGCCCCTGCCCAGTCAGCCTGTGTCGGATTCAGAGTCGTCGGTGGGCTGCTCGCAGTCGTTGCAGAGCTCGAGTGGGACGAGGTTGCCGACTGCCTGCCGCACCTCCCCAGCCTCCGTCTTCACCAGCACGACCCGCACTGCTCCATCCCCGCTCGCGTAGTGCTTGATCACCCGGCCCAGTGGCCAGGTGAGCCGATCCTTCTTCTCGTTGTAGATGAGGACGAGAGAGTTGATGGGCGGAGTGTAGGCGGACTTGGACTTGCGGAGGAAGGAGAGCTGGCGTAGGTGCTGCAGATACTCCCGCTCCCAGCGCCTCCAGAACTCGTCCACTTGCTCCTGTCGCCGGAGCACTTGTTGACGAAGAACTTGAGCAGACGGTGCGATGGGCGGACTGTGCTTGGGGGCATAGTGGTGGAAGGGCTGGCCGGTGCCGGTGCGTAGGAGGAGGTTTGGGGTGAGGGCTGTGATGTCCTTGCTGTCGTCGGTGAGAGGGACGAGCGGGCGGCTGTTGACGACGGACTCCAGGCGGCTGAGCAGCGTCAGGAACTCCTCCTCCCCCGGCTGCACTCCGCAGAGCGCCGGTCGGAGGCTCCGTTTCAGCGTCCCCACCATTGCCTCCGCTGAGCCTTGAAAGGTAGGTGAACGGGGAGGTGAGAAGTGGAACTGGGGTCCGCGTGCTTGGAGGAGTAGGGCGAGATTGGGTAGGGCGACAAAGGCTTTGGCGAGGTCGCAGTAGATGGTGCCGGTGGTGACCCCGTGCTTGGCCCAGATGCGCTCCAGGGCGGAGTAGACGGAGTTGGCGCTGTAGTCGTACAGGATCTCGAAGCAGGCTGCTCTCGTCGCTGCACAGAGCATCACCAGGACCCAGCGTTTGACGATCTGGTGAGTGGAGGTGGTGAGGTGGAAGGGTCCGGCCTGGTCCATGAAGGAGTTGGTGAAGGGCGGTTGGTCCGGCGTGGTCCTGGAGCTGGGCAGTGGCGGCGGTTCTGGGCGGGTGCAGGGGCGTCGATTGGTGCGCTGGCACTTGTAGCACTTGTTGAGCACCGCTCGTACTGCTTGCCTCCCCTTGGGGATCCAGAAGCGTGTGCGTAGGTTGGCGAGGGTGGTGGTGATGGAGGAATGGATGCTGTGTAGGTGGACATCGTAGATGAGCATGGCGGTGAGCGGTGAGGCCTTGGGTAGGAGTAGAGGGGCGGTGCCGGAGACTCTGCCGCCGACGACAATGCAGGCGTTGCTGTCGAGGCTGAGGTCCAGGCTGGCGATGAACTTGGCGTCCTTGTCCCCGCGTAGGCGTTTTCCCGGCGATTCCAGTCGCTGCCTTGCCCCGGCGAAGTAGTAGCGTTGCTCGTAGTTGATGAGGGTGATGAGTGTGGCATGGAGTTCATCTGAGGTGAAGGTGGTGTAGGGCAGGTACTTGAGGCGTGCGAAGGCGCGCAGGGCGAGGTCCAGGTGCTCCTTGCCGAAGCCCAGCAGGAACTCGTGCGCTCGTCTGCTCATCCCCGCCTCTTTCTCCTCTTCCTTTCCTGCCTGCAAATTGAGGTGGGCCTGAGGAGGCCTGGCGAATTTTTCGCTCTTTTCCTCTTGTTCATTGAGGGAGGCTTTTTGCCCGGCCTTTCGGCTCTTTTCCCCTGAGAGGTGGGTCTTTTGCCCGGCCTTTTGGCTCTTTTCCTCTCCTCTTTCTTCTCCTGGGGGGAGGGAGGCTTTTTGCCCGGCGAATTTATTGCTCTTTTCCTCCTCCCCTTGCCCTCCTCCTCCTCCGTTTCCCAGCTGCGCGATTGTGTCAGGGGCTCCTTGAAGCGCTGGAGGGCCGGGGCGGCTGGAGGGCCAGGCGGACTCTGGCTGGAGTAGGAAGTCGGGGCCGGAGTAGAAGTAGCCGGTGGCCAGGTCGGTGAAGGTGCGAGGTTTGGTGGTCCAGTCTGCTGGGTTGAGCTCCCCGGGGCAGTGGTAGTAGAGCAGGCCGCAGCTGGTGCTGAGCATCTCGTTCACCCTTCTCTCCTCGTACTGGCGTAGCTTTTCCTTCCCCTCCAGCCAGTGTAGGACGATGGAGGAGTCGGTGAAGAGGATGACTTTGGAGATCTTGTGGGGGCCGCCGAGTGCGTGGTAGATGCGGTCGACGGTGCGGGAGGCCAGCAGGGCCGCCCACAGCTCAGCGCGCGGTGTGGTGACCTTCAGCCCCTTCTTCCCCGTCTTCTGGGGCAGGAGGCGGCTCTTGGCAAAGATGAGGCGTGAGTGAGGTGGCTGGACAGCGTAGATGCAGTAGCCGTAGGCGTGGTCGCTTGCGTCTGAGAAGCCGATGAGGTTGAAGGCGTTGCTGGTGTCCTCGATCAGGCGGCGGGGGAAGCGCAGCTCTGTCAGGCGTTCCAGCTCCTCTCGCAGCTCCAGCCACTCTTTCTCCACTCCCTCGCTGGCCTCCTCCTCCCAAGGCGTAGTTGAACTCCAGCTCTCTCTCCAAAGCCGTCTTCCTTTGAGCAGCAGAGGTGAGAACCAGCCGAAGGCATCGTAGACGCGAAGTAGCTCGGAGAGTAGGTGGGCGCGGGTGAGCTTCTTCTTCTTGAAGGCGGGTGGAAAGGTGGTGAGGGTATCGGTGTCGGTGTTCCAGATGAGGCCGAGGTTGCGGATGGAGGTTTTGTTGGCGCGTTCGTCCTCCTCCAGGCTCTCCTCCACCAGCTTAGTGTTGCTCGCGTACTCCCGCAGCACGAAGAGGCCGGACTTGAACAGCTGCTTGATGCCGTTGGCCAATCGCACTCCGTCCTCCTCCGTCTCAAAGCCACAGACGAGGTTGTCCATGTAGACGAGGTCGGGGACGGTCTCCATCTCCTCCCGGCTGAGCCCGAAGTCATTGCCGTTGGCAATGGCGCTGGAGCAGAGGTGGCGGATGCAGGAGAGCAGGACGGCCAGTGAACAGGTCGCTCCCATGATGAGCCTGGTGTACCTGAACACTTGAAAGTGATCGCGGGTGAGGCGGCCTTGGTCGTCCGGTAGCACGATGCGTAGTGCATCCCGGTCTTGCGTCCTGATGCCGATGGTGTAGAAGGCGGATTTGGCATCAGCAACGAAGGCGTGGCGTCTGGCTCGAAGGCGTAGTTGAATTTCCAGGAGGCCGGTGAGGAGATTGGGACCGGTGTCCAGGATGTCGTTGAGGCTGAGGCGAGTGCTGCTCTTGGCAGAGGCGTCGACGACGGGGCGGCACTTGGTGGTCTCCGAGGTCTCCTTGAAGACTGGAAAGTGGGTGAGATGGTGTATGAGTGTAGGGGCGGAGCTGTCCTGTGTCCCGTCCACCTTCTCCAGGATCCCCTCCTCCTTCTGGCACTCGAACTCCTTGTAGTAGCGGTCCTTGTTGGAGTCTTGCAGGCGTTGGTGGGTCCCGATGGCACGGCGTAGGGCGGAGGCGAAGTTGGTGGCGACGGTGCCGGCGTCCTTGCGGAAGGGGAGGCCGATCTCCAGGCGCCCGTCTGGCTCGCGCTGGATGTCGCCCAGGAAGTCCGCGTCCAGCGGCTCCTCCTCCTTCAGCCGGATCAGCTCCAGTTCCGCATTCTTCTCCACAGCCTCCTGCAGGCGTTGAGCTTGGGTGTGGGAAAGGAAGCAGGTGCCCTTGGTGATGGCGGCGTGTGGGAGGCGTCCTTGGAGCAGGCGACCAAAGCGGGTGGCGTAGACGGCGAGGCCGTTGCCCAGGTCTTTCTTGTGCCCGATGACCTCCTCGTAGTAGTCGAGGCCCAGCAGAATGTCCACCTCCACCTCCATGGGCGGATCCTGTGGCAGGTTCACGACTCCTTGCAGCTTCTCTTTCAGCTTGTCCGGGAGCCTTCCTCCTAGCACTAGCGGGGCGGCGACAGCATCTGCGAGCAGCCCCAGTACCACCACCTCCCCCCCGCTGGCGTTGCGCAGGGCGAAGGTGACTGTGTGTGTCTTGATCTCCTTGGCGTGCTGGGTGTGGGCAGTGGAGACGAGGACGGTGATGCTGGCGCCCTTCTGGAGCTTGAGCTTGTCAGCCAGGGCCTTGCAAATCCAGGTGAAGGAGCTGCCGGAGTCGAGTAGCTGGAAGCTGGAAGCAGAGAGACCAGAGTCCATGTTCACTGCCTCCGCGTCAAATGAGCCCATGATGATGCCTGGAAGCAATGAAGAGCAGGTGAGGTTGGAGGCCTGGCCGAAGGCGACGCCCTTGGGGCAGGTGATGGGATTGTTGCCGAACTTGGAGTAGGCGAAGGCGTTGACGGCGTTCTCGCGCTTCTCCTCGTGCAGGGCGGTGTGGTGGCGGCGCTTGCAGACGCGGCAGACGTACTTGGAGCGGCACTCGTCTGCCTGGTGGTTGTGGCCAAGGCAGTTGAGGCAGAGCTTCTCCTTCTTCACGGCCTCCCGGCGGCTGACAGGCGTGCTGTAGGCGGTGCAGTTGCTGGGCCAGTGCTCCGTGCTCTTGCAGAGCGGACACCTGGGGCTGGCTGCAGGTTTGGACTTGTCCTCCCCTGAGCTGGGCTTGTCGCCTCTTTTGCCCCCTCCGCCCCCACCTCCCTTTGGCTCTTTTTTGTTTTTCCTTTGTTTCTGATTTTTGGCCGGGGTGGGGGTCGGAGGCTGTCCTTCTTTCCCGCCGTTGCCGGTGGCCTTGGCGGGGCCGGCAAAGAGGCCGCTGGAGGAGTAGGAGGTGAGCTCCAGGGGCCGCGAACGGAGCTGTCTGAGCAGAGCTTGGGCGGGA